>CAJUYG010000455.1:100390-154430 GCA_910591675.1 Galerucella calmariensis
CTAAAAATAGTTATAAGTTAGATTATTTCACTCTTACCATTAACGCCACAGGTAAGATGACATTCCATGTAAACGACAACAGCGCAGGAGCCCAGCTTAATAAACATGGATGGCTATTTTGGTAGAATAACGCTGTAACCACTGTATCTCCACTATAAGGCCGTCCTCGTACCATGAACACTGCCATTATTTGTATGATTATGACAATCACCAACCACCATACTCCACCAACTGTGTAATCCAGGAAATAGACCACGTAAATTCCCATCTGAGTAAAAACAAAAATATGTTATTTTAAGACTGTTACTTTTCCTTATAGTTCCTATGAAATGTAGGTATTTGTGGAAATATTTGTCTTACCTCTGTAGCCATAGGAAGTCCCAGTATGAATCCGCATGCGCAGCTAAAAAATGTAATCGTAGTTTCCCAAGATTTCAGAATATTCGCTTTGATCGCCATGATTCCCGTGATGACGCAGTGCCAGATGGCCAATTGTTGGGCGATACCGAACATTATTAGGATAAAATAAAATAGAACAGCCCAGAATGGTGATACTTGGTCTGCTCCCAGGACAGCGAATGTTGCAGGTACCAATTCAGTTGCTAACCTCAAAACCTGAAAAAAAAAAAATGAAAATCCAGTCGAGGTTGCAGTAAATTGAATTAAACAAAGTCATAGTCACTATTTGAAGTATTCAATTTTAGACCTTTAGCTAGACATCGTTTACTTTGGCTTCACTAGAGAATATCCTTTGATGCCCATAGTGGCGCAAGACATTCTATCACGAAAATTAAGAAGCTAAAGTCCATTTTCCACGGTGCGAGTTTACGCTGCAAGCTCGAACACATTGCTTGAAACTTGGGGTTTTTTTCGTAGGGCGCGTCTGTCGCATGAATTAGAACTTGCTCTATTCCCGAGCGAGAAATCGCTGTGACTTGGAAACTTTTCTGGTGGATTTTGTCGCACCAACCCAAAATTTCTACCAGCTGCTTCGCTCCGACATTGCTGTCTCTGTCAATCAAGTTGGCAACACGTTACGTTTCCCCTATTCCTGGATGAGTCGCAGCAACAAACTATCGATATGCTAATTGTACTTTTTGTCGCAGCGATTTATCCCAGCAACAAGTCGCTGCGATTTGACGCAACGTCGAAAATGAACTTAAAGCCCCTTCAATATGAGTGCAGTAGTAGGATTCTGTGTCATGTTGATATCAACAGTCGCAACAAAACGACACTATTCGTATTCCGTGTGCCATACCATATGACTATTTGTCGTTTTATAACGACAAACAGACATTGACACCCTCGCATATAAACGATACCACTCGATATCTTGACATAGAGACAAACACATGTCGCTTTGCATTACGGTAGGAAAGAGGGAAAGAAATAGAAAATTTGTTGAAACTTTGTAACGTCTTGTCAATTGTCGTTGATAGAATAATATTATATTTTAAAAATAACTTCCAGTAGCAAAAAACTGCAAGCTGGCAAAAAAATTTATTACCACTGGAATGGCAACTGGATTATTAGGCTGCATCAATTGCTGCATGATTGAATTAAAAACAAACCGTGCTAAATTTTTGTTCAATCTATATAGGCATATAAATTCTTCCTCAGTGGTGTCATGTAAAGGATCACTGCGATCTCTCAAATGTCGCCGTTCTAAATTTATAGTACGCATTTGCTGCAATCTTTCTTCCTCTTGTAGAACGAGAATGTTTAAATTATTAATTGGAAACATTACAATATAACTATATTATCTGTAAATATAAGAATACAACCACAACACAGCCCCACGTCACCCCACTGGGGTTGTGTTGTGAATATAACACACAAAACAATTTTTGTTAAGTTGATGCTGCACGAATCTATGTACCTTAAGCGGCGACAATATATCGGATGAATACAAATTATCCTATAGGCTAATTTTTACAGTTCACTTGAAACAACCAATTCACTTGAAACAACCAATTATAATTGAGTATATAAATTTTTGCACACTCGCCTAAACTCTTACCAACGTTAAATAAATGGAAAGCGAGACGAATTTTTAGGATGAGTAATATTTTTACGAATCTTTCCGAAGGTAAAGCGATAGTGACACAGAATACCAAAATAGCTTGATGTGGTAACGACATGTCGACATCAGTTGTCGCTATCGACATGTTGATATCAACATGACACAGAATCCCACTGCAGGTCTCGAATGTCGAATGACATTTGTCGTATTCGACATATGTCGATAGAAATTGTGACACAACATTGGCATCTGGCATTCTCAAATGGGTTCGACATCCAAGTCGCATGAGATAAATTTTGTCGAATAACATGAACTGGCAACACCGAAATTTCGATATTATATCGTGTTCCATGCCACTTCTCTTGTAAAAATAATGAAATGACAGTAGTAGTTATATGATCTGTGATGATAGTAATGATTTGGTTATTTGTTAGAAGTTAGAATGTACAATGTAGAACAAGAATAACAAGATAAACATGGAAAGTGAAACCAAAAACGAACATTAATAAATTTAATGCAAGAAAAAGAAAATGATCCTCTTTCATCTGGAAAATTTTCCCCAAATTTTACCTTTCAAATTGCAAGAAGTGGCAGAATATTGCCTCCATTCTGCTTCTTTTGACATGTATAACGTTAAACTATAAATTTCGCAAGTAATGAAATTCTCGCATTCGACATAAATTTTCGACTGCCTTTGACCATTCTACAATTTGTCTATCCAAAATTTGAGAAGTCGACATTTGAGAATAAGAATGTTCAGATTTTATTCGACAAAGAGGATTTCTCGCATGCGACAAAATATGTCACGGTTTGAGAATAGGATCCCAGGTCCTCCATATATTGGGAGGGTTTTGGGTTTTCCTTCCATATCATCGGACACCTCTGCATAATCAGGCCTTTGCAGTAGAGGATTGACAAAAACAATATAAGTGGGTAGATAATAAAATTGTCTTCAATAAAAATTTTATTATTTTTGTGACATTTGTCACAGTTTAAATTTATTATATTTCCTTCAAACCACAATTACCTAAAAAAATTGCGGCTAGTTGAGTGTCTTTGTCAATATCACCGACATGATTGGTGAATTATTTTGTACTCTACGCTCGATTAAATTTTATCACAACTTTTAGGTGAGTCCACATTATTTGTAAACAATTTTATTAGAAAATCGATTAAAACCCGGTCTTGATGAAAATGTATTTTGTAAAAATTATGTAAGATGATTAAATACACTGGGTGTTAAAGCAGAATCAGACAATATAAAATGATAATGAGTAAAACAATGAAACCGATTTTTACTTTTCCACAAACTATTCTGAAATCATATTCATGTATACTTTGGCAAGTTTATCTGAAGCCGTGAAAGGAATGCAGTCAAATGCATGTCAAATACATGTAAGTATAGACTTTTATAAATTAGCTTTTGATTGCATAAACTAGTTTTTGTTTTTTTCTTCACTCTTTAAAAACATGCGCTTGTTGGTACAGTGGCCATGTTAAATGTAGATACAGTCAGTGGTCACTACTTCATTTTTTAAATAAGGAGTGGCCATTGTACCTTGCCTAAAAAATAATTATTTAGTACAATAATGTTAATGCAGATCCCATTTATTCCAGTTATTATTTTGGAAAATGCCTCGCCGAAAAGTCACAGATGTCAAGATTGGAAAAACTGGGTGCTACTTCACGTATCCCGATGTTTCCGATTTAGCCATAGTTCTAGTTAGTGATATTGTACTACATTTATCTCAACCTATAAAAGTAGGCGGCACCACTAGAACAGCAAATTTATTTTCTTTTTCAATCAATTCAGCTATACAATGATGTTTGTTAACTCTTGGCCATTAGAAGTTAATAAGTTTACGTTGCTTTCTGTATAGGTATTCAAGTTGTATTTTTGTGATAGAAATTATATTTTTATTTTCAAATAAACCATTATTCTAGCAATTCTAGTCTATTTTCAATTTCTTTTCCCAATTCCTAAACAGTAGTGGCCACAGTACCATCATTGCATGTACAGTGGGCACTTTGCAACACATTCTTGTAGCTACAACTTTTTTGATAAAAATAACTTTTTTCAGCTACAGAATGGAATGCTATAGAGGTGAATATAGTAATTGCAGTTTAGCGAAATCAAATTCTCAAAAAAAATTATTTTGGTTTTTATTGATTTTTTTGGAAAAAGGTGGTCACCGTTCCAGACCCTCCCCTACTTTAGTTTACATTGGGCGCGTAAATGAAATCCGAACAGTTGTGTTGTGTTTTGTAGAATACTCACCATAAATCCACTTTCCTCAGATAAATCGCTGTAAGGTCGTACAACTTTTTCACCCAAAACGAAAGAATTGTGAACCATGTTTCTTACAGAAGTACTCGCCAAATTCGGAGGAAGAGGATCTTTTACAGAACGAAGGAATGTGTACGATGACATTTTTTCTAAAACAAAATTAAGAAATTCTAATAGTTTTCGAAAATATTTCTATGCCGGTACTTACCGAAAGAATCAGGTAAATAACTGTATCCATAAGCTTTGAGTACTTGAACACATGTATTTGCCAAAAAAGCGACTAACAATAATATAGTGAAAGTAATAACAGCTACTAGACTAGAATCTCTTTGAAGCAAATGTTTGTGTCTATTATGTGATGCTATTTGCATTACAGCCGCCCCCAGCATGCCCCATGTAAGGAACACTTCCTGACTGGCCGCTAACCAACTCTAAAAACACAAAAAATAACTGTAGATCGTAGTGCAAGATAAAATTAAAGTATATCTCACCTTCGGATTGAGAAAAAATTCCCCCCACGAAGTCTCCGGAAAGATGACGTTAACAAATTCCGGCGGCATCAAACCTAAAATTTTGGCACACAAAATAAAGGTACCGAAGACTGGTAGCAAAGTAAAAGCGTAAATGACTTTCCCGTAGGACCTTAATCCTTTGCTTAAAGATACGAACACTATCATCCATACTACAGCTAAATTGAACGCCAACTGGAACTTGATGGTACCATACGAGTGTCCAGTTGGTAAGTGATGTCTTTGTAGTACTACTCCATTAAAATAGTCCGGAAGCGTTTGGGTCAGTTGAAATGTGCTGTTTTCGGTTTCTAGATCTCTTCTGTAATAAATAAACGGCTCCGCCCATCGGTATCTATCCACCTTCGTAATGAAAGAGTCTCGAAAAAACACGAACATCCAGGACACTCCAATGATACTATACAGTCCTAATAGCGCTTGCGCTATAAGTAGCGATACTCCGACTCCTTGAAATAGCGGAGATATCCTCCACATGTCTATGACCCCAGCACCGAGTTGTTGGCCGAGGCAAAGTTGGAGGGTAAATAACGGAAGGCCGAATATGAGGGATAAAAAGCAGAACTGGAAGATGAAATTCGCTCCGAAATGGACAGTGAGAAGCGAGAATCGGGAGATGTTGAATAGACCTAAGGTACAACCCAGACATGCCATCATGGAGCTGAGGCTGTGAGGCCAGTGTCCCAAAGGACTGTTTGCCTCTGGCATGTCCGTCTGACGGTTTCTTTCACATGATCTGAAACAATAAGAAAATTTGTTAATTTTGTTTTGTTATTTATATATCAGTTTCTGTCGACCGTTGATAGAATTCATGTTATAAAATGTTATAGAGTTCATATAATAACGTTTTTGGTGTGCGTCATCGATTGTTAATGTACTTCTTACACATTACATTGGAAGAAATGGAAAAAAAGACAGGTCTGTGATTAATTAAAATTAAAATATCACAATAATGAACCGTTTAAATGTATTACAAACGTATCACAAACGTTTGATTTAAAAATTTTGATTAGTTGATGTTTGGATTACGCGCAAGCGCGACCTATCAATCGGAAGAAATTACATCGCACAAAATATGATGCAGATGTACCTTTCGTAACGGCAATGTGTCTTACGCCTTTTTTTAATGTCCCACTGACAGTTCTCGTCAGGTCTGTACTATGTTGTTTACGGTCAATTATTATTTATGAAAAGTGAATATTAATATTATTGTTATATTTATTTAAATAATACAAAAATATGCCTAGATGCACGAAAAAACATCAGCATTTGGGAAGTTTGAAAGTATTTTCAGTTAGAAAAAGAAGCTGGTGATTATTAATTACATAGCCTTTTCGAATTTGGTCAAATAACAAATAAAATAAACGACATACCGAAAACCCGGATATACGTCACAACCCAACATACAAAATGGAATTCTAAGAGGACTGAATTGTTGTATAATATGTCGAATAGCGTTGTTTTGAGGACTGTTTGTTTTTATTAAGCCTTTTGTTGCGATAATTTATTTATTTACGGTTTTACCATTTTTACAACATAAAGTTCATTCAGTATAAAGAGTCCATACATAAATGAGTAATATATAAGAAAAAAAATTATTACAAATTATTTATTTAATTTGCTTAAATATTTAGAAGCTTAACTGATTTCTTAAATGTTGATGTAGATATTCCAAATAAATCCAGACTACCAGCATGTTCATTGGCAGATTTTAAAATTCTTGTGATTGGTTCATTTTGCCCATAATTGGTGGTATGAAATGGAATATTAAATATTTCAGTATTACGAGTTCTTCTAGTATTAGTATTAAAACATATTAAACGTAATACCTCTGGAATTTGAACACTACCATTTAAAATCTTATGGAGAAAACACAAATCTGCTTCTAACCTTCTATGTTGTAGGGTAGACTGGGTAGAGATATTAAGTATTGAAAGCATGTCATCATATGTGTATTGTTGTTTTTTAAAGAAAATTGTATTGTATTGTATTAAATGATTCTATAGATATATGCTATAACGCATTATACGATCATTTCTTTTAAAATGAGATAATACCTTATAAGCAAGTTTATACAATATCAAAAATATCATTTTATAAGAAATTTATACCTATTGTATAAGAGTTCTATAATATACTATATAACTAACAGCTACAACATTATAAAATAGTTACTTAAGCTTGTCTTATTAAAGCTGTATAATATTGTATAGAATTTAATTGCGTTGCATTATAAAACACTTTTTAGTTGTATAGTGCCTAAATATTCTTCGTTATAAAACAGTTATCGTATACCGTTCTATTTTACAATAAAATATTGTTTAAGGCATTTCTTTGGGATAAAATTGTTGTATTATAAATCGCCATGTTTAAATAAGCAATTCCTGTACCGCTATCGCCGCCATTATGAGCAATTGAGTTGGAAACATGAAACTATATTGAAAAATGTGACTTTATCATTATTTAGAGAATTATATTGTGAAAGAATATCCATATGAAGTGATGAACTATTGAAATAATGAAAAAAAGTATCCTAGGATTTTCTATTTTATCATTTTTTTTTAAGTATCTACTTGCAGCTTAACCAGAATTGAAGCGCTTCATTTTCTTGTTAGTAGTAATACCCCTAGGGTCTTGATAATACCGAGATAATTTTGTCATAGAGAATGCTGAAAGCGTGTTGCTTAATAATAGGTCGCAGGCCGAGGGCTATTATCTTCGAGCAGCACGCTTGAAGGATTCTCTACGACAAAATTTCAAATATATACCTATAATCTATCAGAAAAATTTGCGGCGCATCAAAATTTGTGCTATAAAACCATCCAAATGAAATTATAATTTTTACTATCGATATCCGCCCAAGAGGCCCAAGTCGTTTTGATAAGTCTCCATTTCTACAAATGGAATGTAGGATGCACGTTCAAATTGAAATATAATTTGGTTTTGATATTCTTCACTAAAAAATGAAATGTTTTTATAAACTACTAGATGATAAAATGTTTTCATTGTGCTCGAAATAACAGCATTATAAAAAAATATACCTTTTGCATTATACAACCATTTTGTAAGACCTCCATAGTGGTGCTTCAATCCAATTCTATAGATGTGACTACATGACACACTATTAAATCATGTTATAGTAGCTGTATAAATGATTATAAAACAGTCGATTAAGAGTTGTATAGATGTGTATTAAACAGTCATATAAGAGTTGTATAAACTTTTAATAGAACTGTTATACAACCAAACAGTTGTATAAAAATGGGCCCTTTTTAGTTGTACAAGGATCATTTAATTGTTTTGTAGACCGTTATAAGAATTTTAGTATTCTATAAGATATATCTTGTAGCTGTTTATACAAACCTTATAGAATTTAAATTGCTACTTGGGAAACGATGATGCACACCAAGAAGGCTATTGAATGTACTATAACAGTAGCCGTAATAACTACATGTTTATGTTGCCAGCAGCGGAACACAGTTTTGTGCTAAAACGATTTTAAGTTCTTAATATTGTTCTAAAAAAATTATATCTGTGGGTAATTTTCAAAACCGTTATAGGTATTACTATATTTATGAATATTATATTTTTTTTTATGTTTTTTTTACAGTAAGTCGGAGATAGAAATTTGACCGAGGTTCAGTAACCATTTCGTTTTTTCCGCTAGAGATATGCTTTTGTTAAGAAATGATTCATCCTTTCACGTTATTTTAACTTTAAATTGTTGTGTGTGGGATTTCTCTTTCGTCTTCCATTCGGTTGTCTCCATATAAGCCGCCCCGTAAAATCCAGTAAAAATTAACATCAATATTACAAAATAATCGTTAGTTACACTGCTCTACAAAAAGAAATTTTTTTCTGTTGCTCGCAAGTTTTAACGTTTTTAAGTGCCCAGATTACGAATATTTTCATGAAAGTTCTTAATGTGCTATCAGGGTCGATGGGATTGTCACATGATTGTCACATGGTCTTTGAAAAAAGAGATTGTCCCCTGAAAAATTATAAAAGAAAAGATCATAAAAGGAGTTTTATGAAAATATTGAATATATTTTCGACATTTTCCTTTATTTTTTCTTCGATGTATTCTAATTTCTTAAAACAAAACTGTCATTAAAAATATATATGTTATTTTGTTTCTCGTTTTTTTGATTTTGTAATGTTGAATGAAAATGAAGATTAAAGGAAAATCAGAGCAAATCTTACAAAGTCATTAATATAGTTTCATGAATTGTGGGCATAAATAGACCCAAAATGATTTTCATATCTAGGGCAACAAAACCACTGTAGACCAGTGTTATCGTTTGTAGCAGCCATTAAAGGGATCAATTCAAAAATGGGAATACTTAGGAAAACTTAATGAACTATAGGCCAGACGATAGGGATAACAACTACAAGTAATTAGCAATACGGCTGATTTTTTTTTCACAAGTACCTTAAAGTATGTAGATTAATATAAAAAAAAAGTTTACCAGTCTATCGATTTCCCAAATTAGAAAAAAAAAATCAAAAACTTTTTTTTTAATTTTTCAATATTTCACGCTGGGAGGAAGGTAGAAAAAATAAAAAATACCATGGTGTAGGGTGAGTGTTTTGCAACAAAAAAGGTTTCTTGCGTTTCTTTGGTCCGAGCAATGGATTGTCCGTAAAAAATTCGGTAAACTAAGTATGTGTTCCGCATCCGCGCGACTCTATTTTCTGAAGCACGGCGGAGTACATTATAAACTATTGTACGGTTATAATGTAGATATAAATAATTGTAATACGGTGTTTTGAAGAGGAAAGTGTCGGCTTTAAGATGGCATTTTTTTTGTCATAGCACATAATCATTTTTAGCAAATTACTCATATATAATATAAATATTAATATCTTCTCATAAAAAACCAAGTATCTCAATAAAAAATATATTATATAATAAGGTGGCATTGAAACAATTTTTCGAAGGATGGAAATTGTTATTTATGAGGTCTGTTCCATAGATAAAATTTACGAATAATTAATTTTTCCGAATTACGAAATACGGCACTTTTCATTATTCTGTAAATTTTAGGAATCTTGAATTTACAAAGAAAATATATGTATTAAATACTGTAACTTTGATAAAACTGAAGTGATTTCAATAGGGTTTGCGTAGAAATGTTAGGGAAACTTCTGAAATCAAAATTATGTAATTACAAAATTAATTAATTTACATACATTTTTGGATTCAATGATTTTTTGTATTACAAGCAAAAATAGCAATTTTTATAGACTCGATTAGGAGTCTTCTATATTTTTCCAAAATAAAATTTGATACTCATGTTATATAAAGATTAATATTCAACGAACAAAATGTATATAGTGAAAATGTATAAAAGATGATAAATATATAATTTTTTTCATACCTTTTTCCAATAAAAATATGTAAAAATTAATTTATCACCTTTTATTTATTATTTACATCCGTAACTCTCACTAAAGATTGAAAGTAATTCTGATTGAATATTCATATTTTTTCCGCCGTGCAGCAGAGTCGCACGAATGCGGAGCACACACTTACCGAATTTTTTACGGACAAACCATTGATCGGACGAAAAAAACGCAAGAGACCTTTTTTATTGCAAAACACTTCCTCTACATTGTGGTATTTTTTATTCTTCTGCACCTTACTCCCAGCGTGAAATATTGAAAAATTTCGAAAAAAAAAGTTGTTTGATTTCTTTTTCTAATTTGGGAAATCGATAGACTGGCAAATTTTTTTTTATATTAATCTACATACTTAAAGGTACTTATAAAAAAAATCAGCCGTATTGCTAATTACTTGGACTTTTGGTCTAAAATTACCCATACCAACTGGCCTACTAGACGAGAGCAAGATTATCTCACTGGACACACTGGAATTGAAGGAACTAAAATTGCTCTTAGTTTACCACTTTTGGATCATAAAGTTATAGGAATAAGATATTCTGTTCGTTGGAAATTGCAGCTATCGACATGATCTTTTTTGACTGATAATTCATAATAATTTTTAACCAAATATTGCAATTTATAATACATAAACAAATAAAAACGTATATATTATTTTCTAAATCGTTTTATAAATGAAGTTAATTAGTTCTCGAACTAGGTAAATATTAAATTAATATATTGTTTCTGTAATTTATTTATCGTTTGTTCTCAAATTATATCATCAAACTGCTAAGTAAGTAATATATTGGGAATGTTTCAAGATTATCTAGACACATTTATTAAATAACGTATTTAATGGTAAAAGTTACAGTATAAAATATATTTTGTTCCATTTAAATACCTTGGATATAATTAAAATTTCAACCCCAACATATTCCTGTTAAAAACGTAGTAAAGATAAAACTTAGAAATATTATTATAAGTAGGTACCTTAGCCCGATTCTGTGTACCTACAATATTTCTATGTCAAGTTTAAGTTGTTTCTCAATTCATTTCCTAGTGCCAGGTTTGACCTTGTTTATTGTATCTCCTTATTTATAAGCAAGTAATCATCAGTAACGAACTTAACGATATAATATTTTTTTTCATATTTTTATTGCCCCCCCTAGCGATTTTACAAGAAATTATAATTTACGACGTATACGAGTTTGAAATGTTTTAAGCAGGGATAGTAGTTTAAGAAAAACATGTGCAGCATAATTTTGTATACCCAGGAGGATTGATTGTCTTTAACATATTTGCTGCTTGAAATTACCTATCAAATAAAATTATTTGAATAAAAATGTCATTGGTTTAAAATTCGCGCTCAACCAAAAATTACTGATGACATAACGAGTACGTTCATAATATATCGAAAACTGACAGTGTACTTGTCAGTCAGACGACAGGGTAAACGCTTCTCGTGGTGCGTTTGTGAATTATTTTTTATTTTTGTCTTAAATTTGCCCCTCGCGAAATAATTTTGGTGCTCGATAAATAATAATAGTCTTCACCACCTTGTTGTATAATATACTAATAATTTGTTTCGTTTTGAAGACTAGATAAGTAGTAGATAATTTTTATTGTAGAGGCATATTTTTTCCAAATTTTAAGGTGGTTCAAAAGACCCCCCTCTCATTTCCCGAAAGTAAAAGCCAAAAAGCCTGATATTTTTAATTTGTTCTTCCAACTTTTTGGTACAAAGGGTACAAAGGATCGATCGAAAGTCTGAGTACGACCCAGGTGTGGACAGGGATTTTGAATGATCACTTAAGTTTTCACGATAATAAAAATAATACAAATTATATTGACATTCTTAGACAGTTTTTAGCCTGGAAGGACCTTTGCGAGTGTTTTAAAATGTGTATTAAAATTCAGGAAATCCACATCCTTTTTAGTCGATAAACTACCGCAACTGATAACATGATAATTATATTTCGGCAGTAGTCATATTTAACAGTTATCCTTGTTTATAAATTTGCAATATTATTCGTTATAAGCAAAGCTACGTGATAATTTTAACAACCGAAATATTTGTACACTACAAAATGACCGTTGCATGTGTAAATTTGGATATCCGGGTACGTTTATAAAAAATATAATTATCAATAAGCAGTGTCGTGGTTAGAAGGAAATTTTATAGGAGAGAAAACATGTTTATTGTTGTCAGTAAAGAATATTAAAGATTCAAGCTTAAGAGGCATCTACCAAATTCGACCTTGCACAATTATGCTTTGTATATTTTTTTGTTTCCCCACGTCCTCACGTTTAAGTTCACATAACGAAAATTTTATTAGAAATATGAAAGCTCCGCAACATGTAGGTAGCCAAGCGGTCCAAGCGGATTTTGGTTCACGTACTACTCTATAAGCTTCGTCAGAACTGAACTGGGAGACCCCCGAGACCGGCGAGCGTTGTATCAACAATGGAACGGCACGCGACTACCGAAGCAGAGAGACAATGTCAGTCATAGAAGGATAGAAAAGCGAGAGATGGATTTTTATCCGATATTTTAGTGGTAGCAACCGAATTTCAATAAGGAATTGTACGGTCATAAGTAATTTGAGGATTCTGAGATTTTTATATAGTATTCATAAAGCTTCAAATTAGACTTCTTATCAATTAGTTTTTCCATTTAATCCATATTTAATTCTTCACAAGGGCTCAAACTTTGGTTAATATGTGTAATTACCTCATGATTCGTATTTTTTTCAACAAAATTTGGTTAGCATTTCAAAGTTTTTATTCGATGAGAACTCTAATTTCAACATTAATCTACATGATATATTTTTTTCTTAATTTTCAATACATCCATTACCTCAAAATTCTTTGCCAAAAATACTTCGATATTTTGTCAAATCGCTGCCGATAGATTCCCCTTAAGCCACGTCCACACCGAAAGCAACACATATAGGAACATTATGTTTATGTTGCTTGTTCCTACAACTTGTTTCTGAATTTTGCCAGAAGTTTATTCAAGTTCCTCGCTGTTTACTGTTGCAGCAACAAAAGTTCCTATAAGCTGCTTGTTTCCATATTCAGCGGCAAAGATAAAGGAGATATAGAAACATTGGTAAATATTTTTTGTTTCTCGACGGTATTTTTATCAGTGTGGACATGTTGTTGCTTGTTCCTCACTCGAAACTTGTGTCGTGAAGCCAACGCGTCATTGCCGAAAATATCGCTCATTTTGATGTAGTTTATCAATAATAAAAACATTACAATAACTTCTGGTGAAATTAAGGAAATTGCTTCTTTGGAAATTCGAGATAAGTACATCAGAGAAGTATATGAATCTCCCATTGCAAGAAATCGAAGTGTTGATAGGAGGCGTTCCAATGGAGATATAGCAGCTCTATAGTTCGTATCTTCTTTTTGAATTAAAGGTGAAATTTTGCACAGTAACCATTCCAAATCAGTTTAGTACTACTCATACATATATTACATCATCTTTCTTTAATGAGCTTAGAGGACGTATGACACCATGTGAATTTCCGTCTAAAAGAATTGGTCTGGTCCAACATTTACGGATTCGTTTTTTCTGTTTTTGTAAAATAACTACAATTTCAGCTGCTGCCGCCTGTAAATCTTCGTCGCACCACATTGTTTAGAAACTGGGATCACACACTGCACTGGTGTAGACACAACGTTTCCTGTTGCAGCAACACAACGAAACATTCTCAAGAATTAGTTACTTTGGTGTAGACAGAATGTTTACGGAACTTTGGCTGTTGTTTCTGTTTTAATAAACAGGTTGTGGAAACAAGCAACAAAATGTTCCTCTATGTTTCTCTGGTGTGGACATAGCTTTAGATTATCACCAAGATACAACAGCAGAGCTCTTCGAGGATTGGTTTTGGAAATTATCTATTGCCGAAGATACAGAAAAAGAAGCCGTCGATTGAATAAAGTACCAGATCACAATAGCAGAAAACGATACATTCAAGAATATTTGAAGAGTGGTACAAATGACAAGTGATAAGTTTTAGCAGCGTTCAAAATAGAAAAGAAATAAGTTTGTGACACTATCGCTAAAAATATGGGCCACACAGAATTCCGTTTAAAATGTGGCTGTTATCAAACTACATATTTTTTATTTGAAACAACATTTTTTGATCAATCTGCCAATTAGAAATAAATACAAACGTATACGGTGGGCCACCCTATATTTTTCAACAGTTTAATTTCTTCAATCGACATTAATAAATAACAAAACAATGAGGATGAGTTTAGGCCCACAGCACTTGACCCATCGTATGTCCTCCGAGGAGTTGTCCTCCTAGGTCATGGTCTATCCTGTTGTTTCCTGGATGGTGGACATGTCACAAGGAGACATCTTCTTTAGGTCTTAATGTCGGCAGGTGTAGGCCAAGACTCCCCCAACACACACTTTTTTGTTGACCATAACTCTGAGCACTCACAAAAAACATGACTGGCATTTTCGGTGTGTTCACTAGCCCCAATGTATGGAGGTGTTTCCTTAATTGACAGTTGCCAGTCAGAAATACTACAGCTAAACGTAATCAATTTTTCTCTTATAATAACATTTTGACCTAAAACTATGTCTCTTTCTCCTTTTTTTATCAGAATAGATTGTAGATTTGAAGCTAGTTCGAATATTGAATTCAATGACACAAAAAATAGACTTTTGTTGACATAATAGCCGTTATCACCGATATGTTTCACAAAATAAGGTGACTATAATACAAAGTCATCAATCATAAAAAACAACTAACAGTAATAATCAATACAACAGTAGGTAACTGAACTTAAGCAGATGGTATACTGAGCATAATGATACCAAAATTTACGTTCGACATCAACATTGTCATTACTATGAATACACGGAATTACATGATATATTGTTGTTAAGAATCTAGTAAGCGTAAAACTAGATACCACCAACTATCTAGTGAATTGCTTATACAGTTAAATTAACATACAAAGAACATTTTGAAAAAAAAACACCGTAAAAATGATTAGATTGAGCTAAATATGTGGAATACATGATTCTATGGTTTATTTATAACAATTTGACAGGTTAATTTAATTAATAATTAGATAACAGATCTTTGTGAAGACAATAGATGGACGAAAAAGAAGTAAGGGGTTTTTGTATTGTATATTTTTAGTTTTAGAGTCATGCCAACAGAATTTACCAGAAAACGAAATGTACGAAGAAGAAAGTAAACTGAAGAAGACCTATTAAAGCTTCAAAAATAATAATTTTTAATAAAAGAATTATTAGACCAACCACCCACCCATCCACAGTGAATTAAAAATGAAGTTTCAGATTAAAAAAAAACTACAAAAACACTGGTTTGCCCCAACTCGTGAATATGTCAGAGCAATGGGGTTTAACATTAATATAAATAAATTCACACGAGACACAGATAAGGAATAATGTATTTTTAGCAGCGCGATTCTTTTCAGACATAACAGACACTCTAGTAGCCGGCCACAACGTGTCTCGACTAAAAACGCTCTAATGGATTAGAACCTCAACTAAAATTGTCGAATTCTGACGATCAAGATACTGCTTGATAAATTTTCTCCTCCAGCAGGCAATCAAAAATTAAGAAAAAGGACAAAACAAGTCAACTCCAATTTAAACCACAATGTAATTTATTTGTAGGTTAGTAGGACCAACCAATTGTTTGGTTTCTTTTAATTTTCTTCACAAATGGCATGACACATTTTATAGGTCAGTTGATTTCATTATTTTCATTTTGCTTTTATTTAATTATATCTGTCAAACTTTACGTAACAATTCCAATGCTACCAATGTAAACTTTTTTCGGATTTCACTGAAAAAATAAAACCGTTTCTCCCACTTAGATACTTTTATTTATGTGCGTGTTTGTAGATTTTTTTATCTTATCTGATGAATAAACAATATATTAACACATCTCGTGAAGAAGTCGAAAGTGTGAATTGTCGATCAAATATATCATTAAGTAATCGTATTAATGTTCCTTTGTTTATGTTACCTATTTGCGAACAAAAGATTGTATAATTTTTTAAAAATCCTTCAACCAAATACTATCGAATTTGCAATAAGAGTAAACTAAGAAAGAGTACTTGTGTAAATCGTTCATGAAATAGTCTGTTGCATACTATATTGATTCTATCACTAAAAGTATTAAAGGTTTTTGAAAATTACTAAATTGTGAATTGTGTTGTAGAAAGTGAGTTTCATAAATATAATTTATTTGTAAGTAACTGGAATGGCCTTTTGGAGGCCACTTTGAACGTTAGTTCAAGATGATGTATCACTGGAGCCAAATACAAAAGGCTTAGCAATAAATGATATTCTACTGATGATAGGACTGACAAAGATTCACTCAGTTCAGTGACAACGCGTTGTTTTAAATATGTAAGTCAATGTTACGGATCATTCTTTAAAGCTGAAATAACCAAATCAAAATTCAGTAAGTTTGAGAAAGCTACGAAAAATGTTATTCAACGGATTGTTTACAGGTTTTACGAGGATAACCCCGTGGTTCATGCTGGGCAGACAATTTTTTTAGATTTTCTGGATAATTTTGAGCTTTATTTACAATAAATTTAGTTTTGAATACAGGCTAATTTTAATTTACTAAAATTGAATGGAACATTTTTTTTGACAATAGTCGAATTCATAAAAAAATTAAATGCACGCCACTGGGTTGCATTTGCCATCAATGGGATTAAAAATGTGGGTCATTACATGTACATTAACATTAGAAGAGCAACACTTCGGCAATATCTGATATTAATTTTATTTTCTGTAAGTTCCTTGTGGCATTACTTATTATTTTTTCTCTTATTCTTTTGGGAATCAAACCACAATAATGTTTTTTATTTTTTATTTCGACGTTTCGGTAGCGTTCCAGCTACCCTTGTCAAGATTAACTAGTAAAAAAAATTAATAAAATAATTTTTGGTCCCTATCTGACAACGAAAAAATATGACAACTAGACAATCAATAATATTTTGAAGTTTAAGACTACAAAACTTAATAAAATTTGACAACAAAGTTTTGTAGTATTAAACTTCAATATTATTGATTGTCACTTTTGTGCTGTCAGTGAATTTGACAGAAGTGTCAGACATAGTGAAAACTATTTTCTGTTATATTTAAAATTCTAATTACACTTATTTTGAATGAAAGAACCTCGAAGAATGCATTTCTTCGGATTGCACACCATCTGAAATTAGAATTCGTTGTGTATATATTTGTTGATAGAAATTTTATTTTTATGTTTTTCAACCCCTTCAGAGCACATTTTTTTATTTTTTCTTCATGTGGTCGTAGATAAAGTTTTGTAGGACACTTGTGCGTGAAGTACTTTTGCGCACTCGTTGCATTTTCGCAACTCGTGTGCAAAAGTATAACCTCACGCACTTGTATCATAAATAACTATTATGTACTAGTGCGTACTTCAAGTAGTTTGAAAAGTTTTTGCACTTGGCCTTCTACACACTTTCTATCACCTTGGCGAAACAAAGTGCAACGTCTTTCCATATATTATTATAAATCATTAACTCAACACATACAGTAGTATAACTTGTTAAACAACAAGAAATCTCGTATGAATTTAAATTTTAATAATTACAGAAAAAAATCGTTTTTGTTTATATTAAAAGTGATTATAAGTTTATTTGGTATTTAACCTTGGAAATGGGTACACTGAGAAAAGTGAGATTGAATCAAAAATTTATTTTTAAATTATTTAATAATCCTAACAAATCTTTGATATTTAAAATGTCTCTAATAGTAACTTTAAATACAATCAATTGGAAAAAATTCTCCTGAAGGAAAATACTCGATTTCCCAAGCTTTGTTTTTCTCGCTTGCAACAACTTGCAAGTTCTTCCGAAGAACGTTTTAATTGGGCTACTCAAATGCGTACTCTATTTGACCTTGCGGGAGGTTTGAATATTTGGGAAAACCTAGATCTAAAGTCACTAAGAAATAATCGAAAGACTCTTTTTGAAAATTTATACAATAAATTAAACTGCATGGATCTTAGTTTGGTACAGCGGTGCTCTTTCATGTACTTATACATCAGCTTGAATATTACTGCCCAAGTAGAACAATACCTGTTACTTAAACTATCCATACAAGTCACTCGCACTCTTGCACAGTTACGGATGTCCAATAGTGATAACATTTTTTTCTCTTTCAACGGTAATAGCTATAATATTAACCCGCAAGAACTATGCACGGCTTTTAATAAGAATGAATACGAAACCCTCCACCATTTGTTATTTGATTGTCCAATATATTCAGTAATGAAGCCAAAAGTCAATTGTTTTGATTATTTTTTTCACTTGTCAAAATCTGTCATTTTGTTGGTTTTACCAATAGTAATACATTATTCTAGCCAATCATTCGGTATCATACTGACAATTTTTTACTGAATATAGAAACCAATCAAATTACTTAATTTCAAGTCATGTGTCAAATTTCATCCAATCACCGCTGTATTACAGCGAAAATACCCTACATGTGGTGTTTTCAGTTTGGTGTTTATTTTTTATTAAAAATTAATTAAACGTCAAACTGACAACTGGATTAAAAATGTCGCGAAGATTTGGTATTGCATCTAACGATTCAATTAATTTACCAATTATACTTTTCACAACTGTAGTTTTAAATAAAAATGAATTATATTCGATCAAAACTAATAAAGTTTGTATTGAAAATGATTAAACATCAGATTGACAATCAATTTTTTGATATCTACAAAGTAAAAAATTATCTTATCGAATACTCCTCGGGTCTTGATAAATACTCAAAATTTTGTCGTAGAGAATCCTTCAAGCGTGTTGCTTAAAGATAATAGCCCTCGGCCTGCGGCCTTGGATCAAGCAACACGCTTTCAGCATTCTCTATGACAAAATTATCTCGGTATTATCAAGACCCTAGGGGTATTACTACTGATAATTCTGCTTCCTCATCTATAATACCTTGTTTACATTGAAACTTCAACATTTTACTTTGAATTTGTCATTATTGACAACTAAAAGTGCTTCGAAGTTTATTGAAAAATGAACACAAACCGATTCAGTGCCATCACCCAAGAGAATATTAACATTTAATACATTTAAATACATTTTAAATTGTTGAAAAAAATAATCTTCCCAAATACAACTCGCTCTTCCAATTTTCTCACATAATTTTTTATTTTAATCATTCAAACTTGTTTATTTGAGGCAAAATCATTCAAACAAACCGAATTTAGATAAAATCCCTCGTCCTAACGGACTCGTGATTTTATCAATCGGTTTGTTTTCATATTCTTGCCAAATAAACAAGTTTTCGTGAAAAAGAAAAAATTATCGATAAAATTTGAAGCACTCGTGGTATTACCTTTGATAATTTTAATGCACTAAGCTCCACTCTGAATAACTTAGGTTATGAATCTGCCAAGATACTGGATATATTATATGGAATATTTTTAAATTACGTTCTTTTATTTTGAATGAATAATTTTATGTTATTTTTTATTTTGTTATTTTTGGAGAATATTGAAATTTTTGTTAATCCCAAACCAAACCAAAATTTATGTTTGAGAAGCAATAAATGTATTATTATATTATAATATTATTAACTTTAAATACAACCTTAATCCTATTCACAGATATATACGACTGTCAAATTTTGAGACAGCTGCGTCATTTAGTAGGTATATATTTGACAGGCCCTGGAAGTGGTTAGATACTTTGACACTTTGTAGATTCTGTGGTATGGGAGAGAAACCTCCATCCACTTATTTGTGAATATTGGAGTATTGGATAGAGAAGGGATATTTACCTTAAAGCCTGCAGATATCCTGAAATTCCTTCGGGAAACCAGACTAAAGGATCTACTAGTTTCTGAAACTTTTTTTACCCCCCTATCCACTCTTTTAGTGGATATTTTTTCCTGTGGCCTTTCTTTACTACCCCAGTGATTTGGGAATTTTAGAATTGTACCTCATCAGATGTGACCGGAAAATCAAAATTTCGATTTTTTTATTTCACGACACAAATAAAACTAAGAAAATTGTCATTTTTTATAAGAAATAAACATGTATTCTCTTTTAAATACAGTATCTTCCGTATAGTACCAAATCCAGTATAAAAAAAACAGATATAATCAGCTAATTACGTCTTAGTACTTATTACAAAACACTAGATGGCAGTTGGTTACAAACAAATTTTTTTGTATTTTAAATTGTTAAGGTTCAACTTACTTGGAAAAGAAAAGAAAAAGCACCATGAGTATTCTGTAAATAAAAACCACTGCACTTGAAACAAAAACAAATGTCACCTGTTTAAATAAGATCGCGCATCATTATCGCCGGAGTTCGGAAGAGTACTGCTGCGGTACCATTGGTAAAATCATCAGTACCGAGGAAATACACACCGTTAAGCGCTCGAGATCGGTGACCTGTCCTACTAGATGGACGGCCGTTTTCTTTGTGTTAGTACTCTTCGACGACCGTACTGGCGGCAATGAAAGTGTGGTACTACTTAATTTTATTGAAGTTAGTAGTACCACGAATATTTTTAAATGTTTCTATTGTTATTGAAAATAAGGAGGAATTATTTATTAGCAACGTTCTAGTCAAAATACAATGTGATAACTGTCCTAATTTCTTTCTTTTTTATTATTTTCATTGTCATCCCAATTTTGGGAGTGTTAGAGAAGATTTTTAATATTTAAATGTGTCATTTGATATGTATTTTTTCTACGAGCGGAAAATTGAATTTTCCACACACATTTTAGTGTGGAAAATTAATTTTCCCGCACCGTGTGGAAATAATTTTCCACCTCAATATATCAAATTAATAATAAGCCGGTATATTATGGTGGTTGCGAAATGCTTTAGTTACCATGTGTAACTAACCAGCTATTTACTTTCATTTTTGTTTGTTTATTGTCAGAAAACTGTCAGTGCATTTCTAAAATATTTCGCTCGTGAATAAGTGAATCCTCATTAAAAATTAATATTTGTCTCGAGGGAATCGATGAAAATACAAGCGAGGGAGTTCCCGATGAGATTTTTCTGACAGCAGAAAATGTGAAAACGGATTTGTTGCCAGAAAAATCAAAGAGAAGATATGAAAAAGAATAGTCGTAGAAAAACTATTGTACCTAATAATTGCGGAAAATGTTTTTCCGCACTCGGCTGCTTCACCGAACTCCGCTACGCGTCTTTCGGTGAACGGCAGACTCCTGCGGAAAATTTCATTTTCCGCACTTGTTAGGTGAATAGCTATTTCTTTTCTTCATTTTTTTTCGTCCTGCTTTGATTTTTTATGTTTCTTTCAAAGTTTCCAATCGGCATGGCTTGCCTTCGACTCATTTTGTCGACCAATCGTACATAACTTATTAGGGTGACAATCACTGATGGCCATATTCTCCGTATGCAATTGAGCGAAGCTTAGAGCTTAAGCCTGTTTTCAAGGCACATTTGGTATGCGCCGTACGTTCAGCTCACTTTAAGCCTGGATTAAGTTGAGCCCTCAAAATTGAGGGCTTATCTTGTTAAGCCAGATATTTTGACATTATGTATATCTAAGTTTCTTGTATCTTCTATATATGCCGGAGCTAGATGACGAATTAAATTCGTTTTCGATTAATTGCAGGCCCTATTTTTTGAGTAGAAGATGTCCTGTCGTTTTTTTTTTGTCTTCCAATATACATGCGTATTTATTGTCAATTAAATTCATCAAGTGCAGTTTTTCAGTACTTGTAAAATTCGCTACTTGTCTCACCTTAAC
Organism: Galerucella calmariensis; assembly: GCA_910591675.1. Lineage (NCBI taxonomy): Eukaryota > Metazoa > Arthropoda > Insecta > Coleoptera > Chrysomelidae > Galerucella > Galerucella calmariensis. Next base: position 122,409 of record CAJUYG010000455.1, read on the forward strand.
TTTTTCATCAAAAATTTAATTCATGTTTAATAATAATAAAAAAATGCCTTCTTTTGAAACTTGTAGAAAACGAAATTAACATTTGTTGACAGTTTCTAGGTTAGGTTGACTTTACATTTCAAGATTTTTAGGGTGTTGCCAAATTTATGTATGGCTTAACAAAGCCTTATTTATTTATCTACGGTGCATGATAACATAATTTAAGCCGAGCTTTACATTTCAGCCTGGCTTAACTAAGTGCAGCTTAAGCTTGAAACGGAGAATATGGCCATGAGACAGTTAAGCGGAGCTTAGAGTTTAAGCCTGTTTTCAAGGCACATTTGGTATGCGCCGTTCGTTAAGCTCACTTTAAGCCTGGTTTAAGTTAAGTCCTCAAAATTGAGGGCTTCGATCTATTGCCAGTCCCTATTTTTTTGAGTAGAAGATGTCCTGTCGTTTTTTTTGTCTTCAAATTCATCAAGTGCAGTTTTTCAGTACTTGTAAAATTCGGTACCCCTAACCTAACCTAACCTTAACTTATTCATCAAAAATTGAATTCATGTTTAATAATAACAAAAAATGCGTTCTTTTGAAACTTGTAGATAACGAAATTGACATTTGTTGACTTATTGACATTTTATAGATTAGGTTGACTTTACATTTCAAGATTTTTAGGGTGTTGCCAAATTTACGTATGGCTTAACAAAGCCTCATTTATTTATCTACGGTGCATGATAACATAATAAGCCGAGCTTAACATTCCAGCCTGGCTTAACTAATTGCAGCTTAAGCTTGAAACTGAGAAAATGGCCATTAGTTTCTGATGATAGTTTCAAATAATAGTATCCTCCTTTAGACCTATTCATCGGAGAAATTTCAGGATAACTGTGCCTTAGTGTTCTGAATTGCTATGCAATTTGCGAGTATGTGGATAGTTTTTTTCCATTTTACAGAATCTACATTCTTTTGGCTTCAATATTTTAAGCGTTTTAAGGTGTCCATTCAGGCGACAGCAGTGTCCCTCACTGTGGCTCAGGCATTCATTTGCTCTCCCAGAAGTATGTTTGATTGTCTAATCTCTAATAGATCTTTCCTTTGGTCAAATTTCCTCTTTTCTTATTTTATTTCTTCCAATATTTCATTAGAACTTGTTCCGCAAAAGGGTTCCGGCTCCCAAAAGGGTGTTTTTTTATTTAATTTCAGCTGCATCAACCACTAAGGGTTATTAGCAGTGGTACGGTATTGATTATTAACATGGATTTTCAAATTAAATTTAACAATACATATTAGAGACTTTTAGGAACTTAAACATATTCAATTATGCACTTTTCACCTAGAATATTCAACAAGGTGCACTGAGAGGTAAATATTTTTGTCTTTCATTGTTGTATTCAGGACAATCCACTAGAAAATGCTGGACACTGAACTGTATGTTGCACACTTCACAACTTGGAGGATGGTTTCCGTTTAGTAGAAACTCATGGGTTCAACTTGTGTGACCTATTCTTAACCGAGTAAGAATGGTTTGTAATTTCCTCGAAGATGGTAGACATGTCCATGGTAGTGTCGTTGTTTTGACTGCTCTTAGTTTGGTTTGTGAGGCTGTCCATGTGCATTGCCAGAAATCGAGGATTGTCACCTTGAGCTTCGCTTTCATATCCGTTGCTGGCACTGGGTGTAATGTAGTTGATTTGGAGACGTTTGCAGACGTGTCAGTTCCCCTCTCTGCTATTTCTTCCTGGATTCACAGTAGGGTGACAATATTGTTAATTTTATTATTATATTAAGTTTATGTTTCCATTATTTTTGCTACTAGTTGAAGGTTTCATTATTCTATATCGTTTACTTTTCCATTTCATCATTCGATTTCTTGTTTTTTTTTACTTGTTTCAACATTAAATTCAATTTTAACGTTTCTATTGATTTTTTTGATACTCCTAAGCGTTCTCTACAAATTATTATTATCGTTTTCACTGGTTTTGTTAACTATATCATTCGGCAATGTACATTCAATGAATTTTTAGTCTCATTTTAGCATTCTCTCTTCTAAAATAAGGAAGTTACAGTTAAAAACTATCGGATATTGGTCAAACCAAAAGTTTTAATCAACGGTTTTAAGCATCCTGACGATATTAAAAGTAACTTTCTTATTCTAATTCCTAAGTGAATCCGTCTCTGTATGACGATATACCGGCTCATCTATTATTTTTCAAAAATACTGTTAATCCAAAGAAAATGTAATTGATGCATTTGCGCTGCAAACACGTGTCCAGTTATTTTCTTTAATTTTTTTTTTCTTCAGACAAACAGTTATGTATATTTGCGCTGCGGCAGTACTCCACATTATATTTTTTCTCCGAAAGTGGGTTGAGTTCACTTGAACCTGACATAGATACAAATACGTTATTTACATATAATTCTTCTTTTAATTTAAATAGAGTACGTCAAGTATAACAACTCTTTTTATACAGGGTGAATCATGAGAAACTGTACATGTTCTATGCATTTCCGGATAGTGATGCCCACAAGACGAAACGAGCCGAAAAGTGGAATGTCTTGTCTCGAGTAGCGTCTCGTCTAATGTCTCGCAAAATTTATGTGCTTCCTAATAACCTAGGTAACTCCTTATCAGACGTAGTAACATCAAAAGTTTCTAATTTATGCCGGGGATCCAAAATTAAGACTACATTAGTTTTTTGATTGCCTTTATGATCTGAGTGGCCTGCTACCCAGGATAAGGACCATTTATTATGACTGTCCAGCTATTGTAGCGTCTCCAAACAGTTCCAAACTAGTTTGGAATTTATCTGCTTGCAACTGATTGCTTTTATAGCCGCTTGGCTGTCGGAGTATATGACGGAGTATATGACAATGGTCTTTTCCTTAAACTCTTGCCTTAATAGCTTTCCTGCACAGTGCTGTATTGCTGCCTAGAATATCGTCACATGTTTGCATACACCTTGTCTTTCTCGAGCTTTGAGCCACCAGTGTCGCTGTTTTGAAGTTTTTTTGAGAATCTACTCGTCCGATGGCATTCCCATTAATAATAATAATACATTTATCATTCACAATGCAAGTTACATGAAACCAAGTGGGTAAATATGTATTACTCTATGGTAGTGACTAAGAGTTGCCCATTCATTTTCTGTTACTGCGAATTTTTGTAGATCCGCATTTTGGCAAAGGAAATTATGGCCATTTTTACATTCAATTCATGTCATCAGTGGAATTCCATCATGTACATTACTTGCTTCTCTAGTTCTTCTACAGGCATCTCTAAATCTTATTAAAAGTTCCTCTAAATTTTTGATTTTTGAAAAAACAGACCTTATTTTGCAAATTGCGTTATAGTTGCCATCAACTTCTTCAATTTGATTTTCTGCCATTTTCGTCACTGTTTTCATCATCATCATAGACATTTTTTCTCCTGTAGTCGTATTTTCTAATTCTAGAGTCTTGAACAAACATTGCTCAGTAAGATTCAATATTGATAAAGGATACAGAAGACAAAGGATTATCATAATGTCGGATAGTCAAGCAGCCATTAAAGCACTGAGCTGTGATCAGTACCAAAATGGTGTGGGAATGCCTAGACAAACTCAATGAACTGGGCGAGAACAATATAGTCGCCTTACTATGGATTCCAGGACACATTATAGAAGGGAATGAAATAGCAGATAAACTAGCAAAGAGGGGGACTGAAATACCTTTTTGGGGGCCTGAACCCTTTTGGCCCAGTGTAATATTGGAAGAAATAGGTAAAGCCGAGAAAAAGAGAAGATCTGACCATTGGAATGATCTAGTAGAGCTTATACAATCAAATACTCTTCTGGGTGACTACAACCTGTTGAGATCAAATGAATGAATGTCAAAGTAAAACTGCGCTAAGAGTTTTAACAGGGATCCTAACGGGACATTGTCGCATGAACGGGCACCTGAAAACGCTTAAAATATAGGAGGAAGGAGACGGCAGATTTTGTAGCATGGAAGAAGAAACCTCCATCCACATACTTTCCAACTGCACAGCACTTCAGAATCCTAGAGCAAAGCACCTAGGAGATTATTGGATAGAAGAGGAACATTTACCTAAGATGAAGCCTGCAAACATCCTAAAATTCCTCCGGGAAATAGGACTAAAGGAGCTACTAGATTCTGAGACTCTCCTCAGAAACCAAGTAGAAGTAAGGGGACACAACAGATCTTTTAGGTCTCAGTGAATTTCACCCCAAAATACATACATACAAGATTCAATATATCCCAAAAGTGGAATTTGAAATCTTATAATCTTATATAATTTCAGAGTTGAATATTCGTAGTTTGATTCCAACTTTGACCCTGAATTTATGTGCCAAATAACTACTTCATTTAAGAAAAAATCACTCAGTTAAAACTGCACCTCCATTAATTATCACAATTTCTATAAAGCACACCTTTTATATTTCCATCATTTTCAGAACCTTGGCGTTGGAAATAAGATCGATACTACACAATTGAATTTAGTTAATAAAGGCACTTTTCAAAGGCATTTATTTATCATTTCATTTTGTCGTTGTTAAGACATGCAAAATTCGCATTTAATCAAAAATGGCATGAGACTGTATCGAAAGTGGGTCGTCGTAGCAGGTGAGGATTTCAACAGTTTGTATAAAATAAATTTTGTGATGAAATTAACAGTTATACTTGTAGCAATCGATTCAATAGTGGATTAAGTACTTTAATAAAATAATTTGGAAATATTAAAAAGAATTTTTTTTAATAGAAATCCAGCTCCAGCAAAAATAAAGTTTAAGGCGATAAAAAGAAGGGTAATTCAATGTCCTTCGAGGCATAAAGTGCCAGGGAAGTAGTTATTGCTTCTTAGTAAATGGTCTGCTGTTTGAAAATTAATTTTCAAATTTGTTATAATAATATTAAACATGTATTGATTAATAGACTATGAGCCTAAGGGGAAAAAAGTGTCGCGATTTGAAACAGCAGCAAACCCATTCAAACGTACATTTTCTCTTGTGCAGAAAAGCGCAGTGGAAAACTGAACATTTTATTTTTCACCCCCTGAAACCGTGATATGAAACTGTACGCCGTTTGTTACATTTGATAGTAGAATCATAGGAGATCGGTCCAGATTTTTCTTAACGTTCAAAAGAAAAAGAAAAAGAAACAATTTCCCACGGCTTTTCACACAACTTTTTTGTACGGCACTTCTGCCAAATATTTATTTATATGTTGTATAATCTACAGAAACCAATGCCGTACAGTTTGAAATCACCTTTTTAAAGTGAAGAAAATATGAGTTTCATAAAAATTTTCCTAGTTTTTCCGAACGATTATCTTTAAACGTCATAGAGTCTGGACCGATCTCCTATGATTCTACTATCAAATGTAACAAACGGCGTACAGTTTCATATCACGGTTTCAAGGGGTGAGAAATAAAATGTTCAGTTTTCCACTGCGCTTTTCTATACAAGAGAAAATGTACGCCATAGTGCTGGGACCGATGGTGGCATGATAAACTATCGTTCTGAATGGGTTTGCTGCTGTTTCAAATCGCGACACTTTTTTCCCCATGGGCTCATAGTCTATAAGTGAATTCTAAAAACTTGTTTCTCTCAACTATTTATCTTTTTATTAATGTACACTGAGACAGTAAATATCCCATGTTTACCTAATCTATATAAATATAGGTATAATATGATTCATATAAAATCGTTATTGTTATTCTAAAAATAGCAGTTACGGTATCTTGAATCTTCTCAACAGTTAAGTGAAAGTTAAATAAATAATTTTCAAGTTATTCTGAAATAATAACGGTGAATAAGCAAGCACAGTCTTGATGCGGATGCTGAAATGAATCAGAGATAATTTTGGCGAGAAGATGCATTTGTTTAAATAAGGATAATATAATTTATCGCAAAATAAACCAATTTAGTGTAATTCCGGGGAAAATTTTATTTTTAACTTTGAATTCCTATAATTTTGTGTAAAAATTACATGACTGAGTTTTTTGATTGACTATTTCTCTCATGTACATGTTTAACTTATCTGTATCTGTAAAGAAGGGAGGGAGCACTTAGGCCACATGTGACCCATTGTACATCCTCCCGAGGAGTTGTACTCCTAGGTCATCGTCTATCCTGTCCTTCCCAGGAAGGTGAACAGGTCACTGGGAGACATCTCCTTTATATCGGCAGGTGTGTCCACTAGCCCCATAGTATGGAGGTGTTTCCTTAGTTGACAGTTGCCAGTCAGAAATCCTACTGTTAAACGTAGGTTTTTCCTGGTCATCGCCAAATATTTCTTGGACGCCAGCTTCCAAGGGTCGCCCAGGGTGATCCTGGCAAGACTGCATCCTTTGGTTCCATCCCATCTCTTAAGGTATTGAGCATGGGTGTAACGTTTGGATAGCTCCGCAATTGTCGAAGTCGTTATGCCGTAGGTGTCACTGGGTCCTAAAATTTTTAGTCCAGCCGCTTCCCTGGCTAAAGAATCGGCAAAGCGATTACCTTTACTCCTGTCGTGCCCTTTAAACCACCTCAGGCTAATATTGTTATCTGCCGAGGCGTTAGCTAAATCTTGCTGACATTCTGGTACTAGCCCCGATATAACACGTTGTCTGTTCAAGGCTTGTCTACTACTGATTAGTTCTTTTGTGGCAATGGCAATTGAGATACCAGCCAGTTCTGTTTGAACCACGCTGGTATTTTTTCCCATACCCCATTTAATCCTTAAGCTCAGTGCTCTGGAGTAAACTCCACAACCTGAGCCTCCTTTCGTTTATGCATTTGCAGCATCTGACTCTGTGTTCTGTGTGTTTAACTTAATGTGGTAGCGTCTTTCATTTGATTTGGTGTCAAACAAGGACTGCAACTGCAGTTTCAGAACCTTATCGTCCTTCAAAATGGGTCGCTTACAATATAGGAAAGAGAAAAACATATTTTAGGCTTACTTTATAAACAAAATCACAATTGAATTATAATAACATTGCACTCAACACTTTTACAAACTGGAAAAACGTCACAAAACAAAACAAAATTGAAATCACATATCACAATTTAACAACTAACCTCAAATAAATTAATATAACATTTTTTAATCAAATGTTAAACAAATTGAAACGAGCACGAATTTTGGCCAGTGGAATTAAAACAATAATACTCTTTACGTGACTTATTGAAGCAAAAGTATAGTTGTATATGTTTTATTAAGTTTTAATCTAAAAGGTTATTTTAGTACCTTTGTCAGCAAGTTGTTAACTATTTGATCTGGGATTGAAAACGTTCCATAAACTTGATAAGCCCATTACAAACACAAAAAATGTTATGACCCTCGTACAACTTGCATTTTGTAAAATATTCGCGAAAATTTTTCCGATAGTGGGCGCTGCAGTTTATGTCAAAGCTGTCAGTGGAATGGGGAAAATAATGCTAACCCAGATAATCTGTGGCTAACCCCCATTTGTTTCAATACACGTACTTGTAATGGCGATTTGGTTTGTTTTCCCCATTCCAGTTTTGCTCGTTTTCGCGAATATCTTTGTCCTTAAACAATCAAATTTAAAAAATAGTGTCCTTTGTTTTTAAGTTATTGTGACTACGTTGAAAGCTATAGAAAAACTGTAGATACTTAGATCGAATTCATCGTTGAGATTTCAACAAAAAACCCTTAGAAGATTTTTCTTTATTAAAAAAAATATATTACTGACGAAATATTAGAAACAATCATCACTTTCGCCTGCTAAATTTACGTTTGTTTTCGATAACTACGAGTATATATAATGAATCATAACCGTGTATATCTTTAGGTGACACACCGACATCGTTTACAAAATAAAGAAACGAAGTTGCGAAATAAAAAATTATATTGTTGACTTCTCTCCGGAAGTGTATATCATTGTCGTGAAGTAAAAAGTTTCCAAATATGGGTCAATGAGTGGAAAGAGAAAATGTCAACTTGAATATAGGTTAATTTATAATTTTTTATCAATACTTCTATCTACAGGGTGATTGAAAAATAATGAGGGATATTTTAAGAGTAGATAATGAAGTAAAATATATTAATATAGTTTATTTACGATAAGTTTGCAATAACAATACATGACAGATGTTTCACATCGTTGCCACGTAGTAATTTGTTTCCAGGTGTTGGCATAAAAATATGTTGATAAGTTTACATTCAACTCAAAAATAAGAGCAGAAATTATAAAATTTTGATGAGGAAATACATAAATTTGGAGATGTCCAAGTTTTAAACCATAAGTTTAACTGAAAAATGCACATTTTTAATTGCATCGTTATTGCAGTATTAAGTAATAATGTATTTATTAAAAACTTACATCTCTCACAGAAGTAATAGGAATTAGCGGTCCATCGTTATCTCTCAAAATATGGTATTATGGATGCTACCATCTCCTTGCAACCACTTTATAAAGGCTCATTGTGACGCAGTGTTCGATACTCTCTTTTAAATAGTTATGAAAATAACAGATTATAATTTACACAGTAAATAACAAACTATAAAATGCGAATGAAAACGACAAACCATCACAAGAAATTCTGATAAAATTGTCTGAATTTGACAACATAAGTCTGGCAACCCCGGACACGGCAGCCAACTTTTGGACCATAACTTCCCTTTTTATATGATTAATTATTCCATTTACACTTTGGATATTTAGATTTTGTTCAGTGGCTGCAATTGTTACTACAAATGTCAAAATTACAAACTTATCGTAAATGAACCATAGAGTTTGAGATGTAGAGGGTTCAAGTTACAATAGTAGTTTTCACAAGACTTTTTCAGTGGGAATTGTGTCTTTCCTTCAATTTTACTTATAAATAAAATAACAATTTTCCAAAAAATCTTATTCTACCAGTCGATTCCTCATTCGAAAAAAAAAACACATTTGACAAACTCGGTATTTAGCTAAAGACATTTTTTTATCTGAACATTTTCACCGTTTACATTACAATATACTCCATTCCAAGATATTTCGTTTTAACTTTACACTAACATGATTGATTCAAGAGAAAAGCCAACAGCAGATAATCATTAATAACATAACAATGGCATGGTATCATATCGTACTCGTTTCTTCGAAAAGATTAAATTTAACACAATACAGGGTGTTGCTATATTATTATTAAGTTTAAATAGATAATTCAAACGCTGAGAACCACTTGTAAGGCTGGTTCGTTCACCAGATCTAACTAATAGATTTATTTTTAGAAGATATTAAAATTTAAAGTATTTCATGATAAATCTAGCAATTTGCAGGAAAGCTCAGAATAATGGAATCAAAATCCAATGGAATATGTAAATTTTTTCCCTGAATCGATTGACGATTATCAGAGGATTACTATGATTACTATCTTTAGTTTTGAAAAGTGGATTTTCGAAAATTTCATGACTCCATTTGGAGGAGGAAAAATTATTTTATACAAAAACAAACTGTGGCAGTCAATTTCTAGTCCCAAAAAACTGTTCTGGACGAATTTTGAGCATTTTTTATGTCGAAAACATTTTTTTTGTCGAAAATTTTGAAGCAATGGGTGGGTATCGAAATATCTAATATAAACTGGTATTGCTAGCTTCCTTATTACTCGGAATTATCGACTCAAAATATACTGGTATATGTAAAATTTTCCCCTGAATCGATTGCCGAAGACTAGAACGTTCTATCTATCATATTAGTCGAGTTATGAGTGTCTTTAGTTTTGAAAAGTGGATTTTCGGAAATTTCATGACCCCACTTGGAGGAGAAAAAATTATTTTATACCATATTTTAGTACTTCTTTAGTAATATTCAAGAATATATTGTTTATGCAACCAATGAAAAGTTGCTCATAAAATAATAAGTTAAAACGATTGATAGATAGAGAGATAAAGAAGTTGTTGAACAAGTGAAATTTCGCTAAAGGATTTTTGACACGCATTAGTTACCTCGATAATTTGTATAAAAAGCAAAAAACGAAGATGAAAAGTGGAACGGAAATACAGTAGAGTGAGTTCGTAAATCTATTTTGTGCAACAGAAGCCAACTCTTCAAGGACACTGAACGAGTGTTATTAATTTTTCGAAATGTTTGTTGATTTTGAAAACGTCAAACTATCTTATCAATAGTGCAGGGCACAGTGGCGCATCCAAAAACATGATTTTAGTACGGTATTTTTGTTTACAGTCTGAAATTTTTTAAAAAATTCATTAGTTGTAATATTGAATGTCATAAATTTTTATTATTAAAAAATTGCAAAATATATAGTTGGAGACAGTTTCGTCATAACCCGACAGAAATTAAGAAACATATTATATGAATTATTATAAAGCAATCAATAAAATCATTGATGACACTAATAACCTGATACGCAAGGCTGGATTTACCTAAATTCTTTAAAAATATACAATCCGTTTACTGTGTCATTGCCAGTAGGTGTAATTAGAAATGGAAGTCGACATTATTACCATATAATTGAATAAATTCTCTCGGTATTGTTTAAAGTTCATCACTTTATTTATATAAAATTGTTGCAGAAATAAATACAGGTGATTAGTCCTCGACTTATTACTGCAAAACATTAGGCTTAGCCTATTATTAAATTGAGGCAAGTTAAAATTCAGCAGTTCCGGAAAACTTAGACAGCCAATAAGAAAATGTACACTGTGGGACGAAATAAGGGAGTAAGTACATTTTTTAATTGAAAATATGTTTTTTTGTTTTTTGGGCGATTTATTTTCTTTTTGCAGGGCTAATAACCTAACATGTCCTCAACATGACAGTAAATTTGAAAGCAAAAATAATATATAGCTAAAATTAGCTCACCTCACCAATCGGTAATTGAAATTATAAATATTTTAGCGACACCAAGTATTTTCATATACCTACCAGTGTCTAATGTATGTGAAACTATCTCGAAAGGTTTGAAATCAAACAAAATATGTTTTATTTGAAATATGCAAACGATAAATACATTCTTAATATTGTTATTTTGTTTTAACCTACAAAATGTGAAAACGTTACGCTACTGATTTGAAGTCGAATGTTTATTTCACAATATGGCGCTGGTTTTGACAACATGTTCGTGCATACTACTGCAACTTCAAATGGCTTCATCTTACGTGAAACAAAGTCTACAAGCTTGAAGAGACATGACAGACAAAAAATAGAAATCTTCGGAACTAAAGACTCTCAAAATTAAAACTGTACATTTTCAATACAGGATATGTGGACACTAATGAGGAATCCATAGATTGGAGGAATAATCAAGTTTAGATCAGTTTTGTGATGCTGCGAAGGTGAAATAAGGTTCCGCACATTGGGATAGATATGTGATTGTATATAGGACAATTTCAAATAACTTTGGAAAGTTTGACAGAATTAACAGAGGACGACTTGTGCACGATCTCCATTTTGGAAAACTGGAACAATTCTAGCTTCCTTCCACTTATCTAAGTTCCAAGATCCAAAGATAATAAAGTTTTATTACAGTTTCCTCACTTTATTGTTTCGAACCCACGTGGTTTTTTGTCAGATTATTCGAATTTTCGTTTGCGGTTGAAGGTGAACCTTTCCCAACGGGTCTTTTTACCCAAATTAGGCACCACAAACGGGCTCTTTCAGCGCTTGCGCATTCGTGCGTCTTCCGTTTAACCGGTTTGCGGTCAAAAAAACTTATTATTTTCAAAAATAAATAGAAATACATCTAGTTATTGGGTATTTACTTATAAATATTCCTAATAAATAGAAGTCAGAATGCCGGTGTTTACAGTGCCAAGCAATTCCCACAACTAACAAGCTGAAGCATGTTGAACTCCTCATAAATTAAACTGGACCACATCCGTACGAATCCCGAAATTGAATGGCATTTTAAATTAATATACTAGATTACATCCGCGCGCTTCCCGAATTTGAACGTCATTTTAACGCGTTCGAAAAAATGCGTTCCCCGCAAATATGGCCTGCAAAAATTTGCGCATTTTTGCGGCTCCCGTTGAGAAAGGGTTAAATACCGTTTAAAATTTTAATCACCCGAGCTTTTTGGGGATTTCAAATTCCTTAAGAGGGCCTTGTCGTTTTTCAGTCCTTGGGAGAGTTAAGCCCGACTCTGGATAATGTCCTCCTAAGTGATAGCCTTATTGAGAATAGACTGATATAGAATAGAAATGTCTCAATCTCAAGGAAAATTACGTAACGATAGCTCTAACTGTCATTTGAAGAGGTTTGGGGAAAGGAGACTTAAAATTTCAATAAATATGTACAAAGTAACAGAGATAATAAACTTGCTCTATTTAGCTTTTTAAAGTATAAAGTTTATCAATAAAAGATAGGGAAAACAGTTTAGGTGAAAAGTGAAGATAGTGAAGATAGTAACAGAAAACATGTTTATGGAAAAAGTTTTATTTTCCAAAATTATCAAAATTAAATTATCTACGAATGTAATATTTTCGTAAACAATAATTTACAGTAAATACTGATAACGGTTTACCTGAAATAACAATTTTAATAGGTTCCCACACCATTAAAAAATAGACGCAGTTAACTAAAAAGTAAAAAATAATTATGTGATAGGTACTTGTCATTTATTGTTGTATTTGATGTAATTTTTCCAAGAGTTTATTTTTAGAGAAACGTTTAGATTGTGAAACAAAATCAAAAATTTTTTTAAACTGTTTTCGCCTATTCTAAAGTTATCAAATAGTAAAAATTGCGTATTTCCGTGAAAATTTTTGCGCGTCTTTCTGTAATGAACAACCTTTATAATCCAAAGCAGATACATGTAATTATATCGGTTTTTCTAAAAATCGAAAAAGGGTTAAACTTAAAGAGAATTTTTTTGACTTACCTTCTAGGACTAGAAGCTTGAGTATCAGGCTCTTGCGTGTTTTGCGTCGTCGCCACAGGAGTACTGGGAGTGGTCGAGTCCACCGTCGACGGAATACTCGTATCACTCGAAGATAAACTCCTAAGCCTACGGGACCTAGAAGACGCTGAACTACTTCGCGCCCTTCCACTAGGTTCATGAGACACAGCACTATCACGCGATCTAGATCTCGATAATCTCGAAGTATTTCGCACCAAGTTAGCAGTAATCCTCGACGGTGCACTAACGGGTCGTACCGGCGTCACCTCTTGGGGTTCCCCACTCGATAGAACCTCCCCTCCCGAGGTAGCGTCACCGTTCGGTAGCGGTAAATGTCGCAATCTGCGCATAGAGCTACGCAACCACGTGCTTTTGTTGACTTGTTCTTTGGGTTCTTCGTCCATGGCGGGTGACGAAGAACTGCAGGGGGCTACGGTTATTCGTGGCGTCTCCAAGACAACGGTTCCGGTACAGCAGTTACCAGCTGCATGTGCGCGTCTCTCTAGGGTGATATCGCGTGCTACGTCCTGCATCCAACTCCAGTCGATGTCTTCATCGGAATCACCAGCTGGGCATGGCTTCCGGCTTCCTGCGGAAGACCTGGAAGGAAAGTTGGTGTGTTGTATTAAAAATATTTGGTTAATGGGTCGTGAAAATTGTGGACAGGGTAGGGGCTTCGAAATTCTTTTAAACGATATGAATTATACAAAGTAAATTGGTTTAAATTCTGGAGTTTTAGTTGTCCACCCGGTGAGGATTTTACTGAATCTAGTTTACTATAGTCATTAAACTACCGAGCATTCCACAGTAAACTGAACCAGCAAAAAAGTTGTCCATGGGCGTGGATATTATTCATTTGTAGTGATACAAATAATGTATACGGGGAAGTGGATATAGTATACAGGATGTAACAAAAAGGCAGGTCATAAATCATACCACATGTTCTGGGGCTAAAAATAACTCGATCCAACCCAAGTTACCCTAGTGCAAATGTGCATGCGAAAAAAGTTACAACCCTTCGAAGTTACCAAATGAAAATTGATTTTTTCAAATATTTCGACAGTTGTTCGACATATTATAATGAAAGTTGACAAGTGACTTTCTTATGATAAGAGCATCTTAAAAAAAATTAAGGAATTATTGCACCCCGTTAAAAATTTATGGAAGTTGAGATCCCCTAAACCCCCCCAAAATTTGTGTGTACGTTACAGTTTGATGCTTATTGTGGCACCATTATTCAAACACATTATTTTTGAAACTTTTTTGCCCCCTAGTACTTTTTACAATTATCAGTTTTTATCGAGATACGGCCTATTTTTCATTATGCTTCAAAAATTTCGAGTGACAAAAATTAAAGTCAATGAATTTTTAAGTTTTTCGAGGGTCCCAAATTTTTGATTGTATCTTATTTATTTACAAATGTGTAGTTTTTATTAGATGTTCGAAATGGTCCCCATTTTCTTGAATACACAGTCGGCACCGTTTTACTAACGAAAACCGAATATTCTGGAAAAGCAATGGCTTCTGACGATATCTAATTGCAGCCTCAAGGATTCCTTTTTTCGCATGCACATTTGTACTAGGGTAACTTGTGTTGGATCGAGTTATTTTTAGCCCCAGAATATGTGGTATGATTTATGACCTGCCTTTTTGTTACACCCTGTAAAATAGGATTTTGCGTATTAAATTAGGTTTTATAATTTTCTGTCTATTTTACAGTAAGTGTGATTACGGAAAGTAATGAATACATTTTACTATCGTACTTATACTGCCGACCAGTACACAGCTAATTGAGCAAAAAAGTTGTAGTAGTACAAATAATATGTACGGTGAAGCGCAAGCATTATGAATGTCTCAAGTTTACCATTACCAGACTTGGAAAGAATGCCATTCAATGGTACACAGACGGCTCAAAATCAATAGAAGGAACTGGGAGTGTTCGAGCCAGGAACCAAACACTCTGAACGCTTGGGAAAAACCCCAAGTATCTTTCAAGCGGAAAGAGAGTGATAAGAAAGTGCGCCCAGTTCAATATTGATGAGGGATACAGAAGACAAAGGATTATCATAATGTCGGATAGTCAAGCAGCCTTTAAAGCACTGAGCTCTTGTGTAATCAGTTCCAAAATGGTGTGGGAATGCCTAGACAAACTCAATGAACTAGGCGAGAACAATATAGTCACCTTACTATGGGTTCCAGGACACACTGGAATAGAAGGAAATGAGATAGCAGATGAACTAGCAAAGAGGGGGACTGAAATACCTTTCTGGGGGTCTGAACCCTTTTGCGAAATCAGCCCAATGTAATATTGGAAGAAATAGGTAAAGCCGAGAAAAAAAGAAGATCTGACCATTGGAAAGATCTAGTAGGGCTTATACAATCAAAAACTCTTCTGGGTGACTACAGCCTGTTGAGATCAAATGAATGCATAAGTCAAAGTAAAACTGCGCTAAGAGTTTTAACAGGGATTCTAACGGGACATTGTCGCCTGAATAGGCACCTGAAAAAGCTTAAAATAGTGGAGGAAGAATAATGCAGATTTTGTGAAATGGAAGAAGAAACCTCCATCCACATACTTTCCAGCTGCACAGCACTTCAGAATCCTAGAGCATAGCACCTGGGAGATTACTGGATAGAAGAGGAACATTTATCCAAGTTGAAGCCCTCAGACATCCTAAAATTTTTTCGGGAAATAGGACGAAAGGAACTACTAGTTTCTGAGACTCTCCTTAGGAAGGGGGCACAATAAATCTTTTAGGTCTCGGTGAATGTCACCCCAAAATACATACTTACATCCTATAGTCTAAAGAACTACCAAGTTTAATATACAATCTAGTAATTGAAATTTTTGATCAAATTCCAATAAAAAAACTAATACGGACCTTATTATCGTCACGATTTCAATAACTTTTTGTTTTTTAGAAAATTGCTCACCTGGACTGGAACGTACCACCAACCATTGCTTCTGGTAGTGACGGCCGTTTCCTATTGATTACAGCCACGGTATTTCTAGCCGGATGATTCCTGTTTTTCGGTTCACTGACTGTCCCGCAAGCCGACGAAGGCCTACGTTCTCTTTCATTCACTTCGGT
This sequence comes from Galerucella calmariensis, assembly GCA_910591675.1. Classification (NCBI taxonomy): domain Eukaryota; kingdom Metazoa; phylum Arthropoda; class Insecta; order Coleoptera; family Chrysomelidae; genus Galerucella; species Galerucella calmariensis. The sequence goes on from CAJUYG010000455.1 coordinate 138,331, forward strand.
GATGACGTAGGCTTTGTTAACGCACCCGGAAGCCAAGTACTTCCTGTAGTTCTCCTCCATTTGACGTAGTTTACGCCGCAACTCTTCATCCTGTTGTAAAAAAAGAAAAAAAATTGCTATACAAACATTGAAAAAGAAGAACTTCTATTCCCAGTAATTTAAAGAGAAAAAGGAAGGCTAGTACTGATAGCCTGGAGGAAAGCCTTCAAAATTATACATATGACATTTCCAGGTCCACGTCCCAATGTTAAATCACCTTTGTAAATATCCCTGGACGTTATGAACAAAAAATTTCATCATACCCTGGTATTAATAGCACTAACCTTACTATCTTCATTTTCCGCTACAGCTTCAGTCTCAAGGTCGCCGGTGATTATTGAACTCCCAACGCTCTGCTGGTCTTCGGTGCAATTGGAAGTATCGCACTCATCCTCACTCGAACTGTCCTCCAAGGTCTTCAAGTAATTATCCAAATCTTCCAAGCAATCTTCAAGATCTTGTTGAACTTGTTCGGAACTAATTTCGCTATATCTGTCTTCTTCATCGAGAACGTCGTCGAGGTTTTTTAAAACGTTTAAGGCTTCTATGTCGTCGCATATTTGTAAAAATTCTTCGTTGTCTTCTAAACCGTTTATAATATCATAATCGTCGATCTCTATAAGAATGTCTTCGATGTCTACACTGGGTCTTCTCGAGATTATTTTAGGGGTCGATAGTTGACTAACGGTTTGTAATTTTTCTTCTAAAACGGGTAATTCAGTGTCTAGAAGGTTATCGGTGTCTTCAGACCATGCTTCGGACGGAGATAACGAAGAAGCTCTTGGGAGAATTGGCGAGCCAACGTTCAAATCGATCAAATCCGTTTCGTTCGTGTTTGTTTCCGCAGACATTGTCGCATTGTTTAAGTTTAGTATGTGACCTGAAAAAAAAAAGATAGTTTTAATTATATTGCGTACAGGGTGTAGCAAAAAGTATGTGATAAACATTCAAAATATTCGCTTTGTTTTATTAGCTAAATATCAACCTTGAATTACGGAATATTCTTAAGAATAATAAACATACAATACTATGTATTTGCGTGTTTGCGACGTATAGTTTTTAATTAATGAGGTACACACACTAGGGACTTGAAAAAGTAATCAATACCATGTTATTTAGTATAATTGTAACATAACTTTAAGGTCAAGGTCTTCAGATAGGGATTACATTTAATCAACCCTTTAATGTTAATAGAACAGGTAAGATTTAAAGTTTTACTGGAGTCCAGTAGAATTATAGACAAATTCTGGTCTTGTAGGTACCAGAAAAGGACAATTCCATTGCAATAGCACAATTCTAAGCAAAGTACGGAGGTATTCAGTCATATTTGGTATGCGCAGTTTGCGCAGTTTGCTAAGATTGTTCTCAAGAAAAGGTCAGAATCTTTGTTGCGTTTGTTGCGCAGTTTCCGTTGCTACTAAAATATCCTGGATTCCAATATGGATATATAAAAATATATTGTTTTATATGTCAATTGGACACTGAAGACAAAAATAACACGTTCAAACACGTATATATTTAATTATTTAGAATATAAGAGGGATACGTAATAGTATGTTACACAAATTGGTGATGAAGATTCTTATTATATACAATTTATATGTTATATAATAATAATTCACAAACGCATCACGAAAAGCGTTTACTCCGTCGTCTGACTATGACAAGTACACTGTCAGTTTTCGATATATTATGAACGTACTCGTTATGTCATCAGTCATTTTTGGCTGAGCGCAGAATACACCATCCCAAGAAGAAACGAAGCTTGTGCTATTTTACAATTTATTTTCTGAGTGCGCATGTCTGACAGTCGCCATTTTAAGCCCGTTATCTCCAATGACATGTGATTTTATTGTTCACCAAAGAATTTTTTTGTTGTAAGCTTTTAACCACTAATAGAGAAATTCAACTGCTCAGTTGGCTAGAAGAAGCAATAATAATTGTCAACTTCACAGCTAGAAGTGGAAAAAAATGTTTACTTAAAAGGTAAATTTTCAAAAATATATTTGTAGAACTCAAATTTATTGGAATTTATTGCTCAAATGGATTTAAAAGTGTTATCAAGGTTCTTTTATCAACTAATGAGACTTTGAATAGTAACATAACCTCCAAAACCGATGTCAAACTTTCTTATTTATATTTTTTCTTTCGAGAAAAAATAGACGTATTGCTAAAGACAGTATGTTTGTTAATGTCATAACCTCATTTTCGTTCATAAAATTGAAATTTCCAAGTAAAATTGTATCACCATCAAACAAAAAGAGAGTTATTTTTGGCATAGTATAATTTCTGCTATCAATTTTACAACTTTCTATGACACAAAAAAATAAAAATAGAGAAAGCACCTGATACAATCCACTTACCAATAAAGCTTCTTCTTAGCCGAAAAATTAACCAAACTATTATAATGGGTAGGTAGCGTTAAAATGTCCAATTATACCCATTATTAGATTGATTAGTGTTGAGTGTTTTTTTGAGTTTCAGTGTCACAACCTTCGTGTCATCTCACATTATTCATTTAACCCATTGAAGTTGATTATACCTTTTAAACTTCATGAAATTTAATTACCTCAATTGAAAAGACAAATTTGTGAAATCATTCATGTAAAATAGAAAAGGGAAATTGGAAGATATTTACGAAATGAAAATAATGATCATTTATTTTTTTTTCTCTTATTTTTTTGGGAATCAAACCACAATAATGTTTTTATATTTTTTATTTCGACGTTTCGGTAGCGTTCCAACTACAGTTGTCAAGATTAGTTAGTTATCAAATAATTTTTGGTCCCTATCTGACACAACGAAAAAATTCGAGTTCAATAAAGAATAAGTACCTAATGCCACAAGGAACGTACAGAAAATATCAAGATAATCATTTGTTGCACAACAGGCAAGTGAGGTTTTAGATAAACGAGCTTTCTATCTAACCTCGTTGTTCTAGCTAGACTCTCGTAGAGATAGAGAAAGCTGCTCAAAATTCTGAAAACAATAAAGAAGGACGAAAAATTGCCCCAGACTCTGCACAGCAGGTTAGATTAGGTTCGGTTTGTAGTGAGTGGGTCTATAAGGCCCTCCACTGCGACTGGCAGGAGTCTATTGTGGCTCACACCTATTCAGATTTCACCAAACAAATTCAGCCTCTTAAGAAAGCCGATTATTTTATTTGGTGAATGATATTTCAGGTCCGAGGGCGAGAGAGAGACCCTGCCAAACATCAGATACCTGATTCGAGCCGCGTTTCATCATCTTCCAGAGAAAGACGGCAAGTCGGATCTTCCGACAGTCCAAGTTTTAACATATATGATGATTCAGATGACAGTGGCCTGTTAAAAGGCTTGTTAGACAACGTAGGTCATGCCTGCTATAATCTAACATTTACTTGGAGACATTATTCGAAGGATGTATAAAAGCCTTTGAATGAACCAATCCTGGTGAATTATGCCAGAAGTCTCGAGCTCTTCTTGCCGTCCAGGTATTTAGTGTTTGTTTGGCTAAACAATTATAGGTTCTGGTCCGATAGAAGCACGTGCGGCACCCTACCTTGCAAGAGAGTCTTCTTTCTCGTTTCCTTCCATGCCCGAATGGCCAGGGATACAGACCAGCAATACTTTTTTGAGTTCTCCTATTGAGGAGGAGAGTCTTTTTGGCAGTCTAAAACCAATTTCGACGTTACACGAAGAGAGCTAAGTGCTTTCAAAGCCGCTTGGCTGTCCGAGAAAATTTTTATTGTTCTATGTATGACATTGGACAGTATAGTATAGTACCCGTTTCTTCTATAAGCGAAAAGATAAAACCTATTAGTATGATTATTTTACAACTGAAATGTTTGGCTGGAAAATAATATTGGAGATCAATTTTTAAATATATTTATAAGAGAAGTTTGGGATAATTATTTTTAAATGCCCCTCTTCACATGTCATCTGCCAAAAAGACATAGACAAGCAAAGACTTTTGAAGCCACAAAATTATTATTTTATTAAATTTAAGAGAAATTAGATGAAAATATATTAGCTTGAATATAATATCCAGTAGGAACACGTATTTTTCTTCATAGTTTTCACTAGAAGTTAAAGGTATTTTGAACGAAAATATATCAACCTTGGCGTTAACATATGAGTAGAAAGTAACATACACATAATAAATTAATAACATTTTATCTGCAATGCATATTAAAATAATTATAAATTGGTTGCGGGTGCCTGTATTGCACTCCAATCTTTCTGGGTCGAAGTGATAGTGTGTCTTGTACTTATACAATTTTATGAATTAATTAAAATCAATTATGAAATTATTTAGAAGTATATACCAAAAAATTAACTATCAAATATTGTTTTAAATATACGTTTTTTATTTTAGCTTAACGTGCCTCGACATCGCTGGTCATTGGTACAGAAAAAAATAGTTAAAAATATGTTAAATAACAATTAATGCTATTTTTATATTGGATTTTATGCTAGAGATGAGGAGCTTCCAAAAACTGTAAGACTTTTATGATCTCGGTGGGGCAGTGGAACTTTTTTTTGGGATTAGGTCAAATCGTTGATATTTAAAAATATCAATAATGAATTAATAATTAAGAGAGTTGTTATTTTTATTTTTAAAATAATACAAATTACAAGTAAAAAATTCAAATTACTTGCAGGTGACGAGAAGAAGATGGTATTTTACACGAAAATAATAAATATTTAAAGCATAATATAAAATTACTCTAAAAAAAGAACTTGTCAAGAATAATAAAATGTAATAGTATTCAGTAAAAAAATAAAAAGACTTGCATATCGTCAAGTAAAATTGCTAATATACCTACATAAATATTTATTCATAGACTACATGCAAATGACGTTATTTAACAAAAAAAATCATTTTTCGTTTAAATTCAATTAAACTCAAATTGCGTGTTTAATTGTATGATTGAGAAGGAGGAAACAGTGTATTTGATGGCCACACGGTTCTCCCGGTTTCGCTATTTCGGATATTTTTGTCGAGTTACTTTAAAAACAAATCTATAAATTTAACTAACGGCTCGTAAATTAAATCTAGCCTTTAAAATGCAAGTTTGAGTAGAAATTGGAAAAGTAGAGAGGTTCTATATTTTCAACTACCTCTGTATAGTTTTTATAAAAATGGAAGTATTTTTTTCAGTAGAACAATGCATGCTTAAATGCAGTTCTTACAAAGAAATCAATTAAAGTACTTACTTTTAGAAGTAAATTTAAACAATGGAAAAACGACAATTGAAGTAAAATGAAGATTGAAGTGGGAAAGTTATAATGATCAAAACTGGGTCAATAGTGCATAGCTATTATTTTCATTAGTTTACATTTTTATACTAGATTCTATGTTAATTAAACGTTAATATGCAAAACAGAACTTGAAGATTAATAGCATTTTTTGACATTGATGAGAGTAGCTTAAATAAATAGTAAATTAGAATTTCTTTAAATAAATAATATTCTTTTTTCCACTATTAGCTGTGAAGCTGACAATTATTGCTTCTTCTATCCAGCTGAGAAGTTGAATTTCTCTATTAGTAGTTAATTAATCTAGGTAGTTTCCCTCAATAACTCAGGATGCTGATATATATAACTATGTATATGATGATGCAATATATGGCTAGGTACAGGACCCCGGAGGAACCAAAAGGCCCCGATACGAGGATCAATAAATATCAGGCACTCCGTGGAATCACAAGCAATAGCTAAAAAAATATGTGGTTAATTTCACGATAGGTGCTCGTGGTGAGGCACATGTGAAATAAAAATAAACTGGGCACAAATTTACTTCTCCAGCATGAAAATTATTTTATTTCAACCGCCTACAAATACTAACAAGCTCTAAGCAAAATATAATTTTTGAAATATTTTTATGTACACAAAACACATGACAAGACAACGACATTTTACCGTCGTAATCTGTCATTGAAGTTCCATACAGCGCCATCAATCAAGACGGTGGAACAGCTGAACCAATGTACAGAAGCGTTTACGTGCGACAAATCTCAAAAAATAGGTACAATGAATTGAGATTTCAAATTTTCAGAATCGAATTCTCTAGGCTTTCTTTTGGGGATAAGGTCTTGGCGTTCAAATTGGTGACTACAAATTGTCAAAGCTGTCAAAATCACACCATCACTTATAAGGCTTATATCTTTTTTATAACAATCTAAAACTTGACCAAAATACCTCATCCTTAAGACAAAGGTCCAAGTTATATTATGTTTAAATTTCAACTCTCAATTTTACTGCATTCTTTAGATTTGTTGCATACAAAATGACCCAAATTGTGAGGCCCCTCTCAACCTAGGTTAATAATGGACTCAATAATTCAAATATTTTGAGAATTCAGGGATAGTAATTCAACAAAAACTTGTGCAACATAAATTTGTATAACCAGGAGATTATCTTTAACATATTTTGCTGCTTGAAATTACCTATCAAGATAAAATTATTTGAATAAAAATACCATTCGTTTAAAATTCGCGCTCAACCAAAAATGACTGATGACATAGATAACGAGTACGTTCATGATATATCGAAAACTGACAGTGTACTTGTCAGTCAGACGACGACGAAATAATTTTGGCGCTCGGTCAATAATAATAGTGTATAATTTGTTCAAAAATTAATCGTTTATTCCCGGATATAGCTTTTGATCGGTAAGAGTGGTTCGACCATTTTTATTTTGTTTGTAGGAAACCCACTGTCAGCTGTTTTGAAACATAGCCTTGTAAAATAAATATATTATATTAAACACATATTTTATTAATGATTTATGATTTTATAAAAAAAATTATACACAATAACACGATTACACGATGCGAATTCCAACCTACTTCTCAAATTAGACTCGCATCCATGTGTGTTTATCGATTTTCTTGTTCTAAAACCGGAGTTTTCCATGTCGTTAATTAGGTCCTCCTCGTCGACCTATAAATTCATCTATGCAACGCGCGATCTACTATACGACCTCTCGATCCTATATTTATACTTCCTGGTACATTCCATATCGTTATGTAGACAACGATTACACTGGCAAATAATATGTAGAGAAATATTTTCTGTTAGACTAGCGAGTTTGTAGAATAAGGTGATTTAATTATGACTTAGATCGTTGGAAAGCATTTTCTACGGGCTTTCCAACGACGTATCACAAGTAGGGGGTTGCCAATTAAATTTTTGTAGGTTAGGCATGGGGGTTGAGGAGGGTGCATTCTGTCTCATGTCATTGTATTACCCCTTCTCTACCCTACAAACGACTTCGAAATTATTTCACATAGTAAGTTTTAAAATTGACACACTGTATATTTCATGAGTGCCCAATATACGTGTATATGTTACCGTGAAAGACCGGAAGTAGTGAATGTCAACATTCGCCGGTGGATGTCGACAAATGTCGAATGCCTTGGTGAAAGTCCGAACATTTCTTAATTCTATTATACATTCGGATTTTCACCGGTATATGTCGACAATCACAAATGAGGTCCGGAGAACCTCGGACACTGCAGGTCGCGACAAGTTTTTAGACAGTTCCGGCCCCTGGTTTCAGTTAGCTTTGTATTCGTCAGTCTTTAAAAAGAGTAGCTGCAAAAGAGAATCTTCTACTTCAAGCAACAAAAATGTTGCGAATCTCAAAAAAAAAGTTTCATCCTGCCCAAATTGGTGATAGCGTAAGAATTCAAGTCCCTGATGTCGAGCGTGGTCGTACAGACCCTCGAAATGTGTTAGCGGTTGTTGTTGGAATAGAGGATTCAGACTTTTATAAATTAGCTAAGAAAAATGGTACCTTGAAGCAGCTTTTCACCCGAAATCAGTTCGTAATTTGTAAAGAAAAGTTACTTTCCATGGACGAAGTTTCAACAAAAGAAATGTCGCTAAGAGAAGCAGCTTCTGCTAATTCAAATAGTGTAGGGCAAGGCTATACACGTTATAACTGCAAAAGGAAGTGTTCGACGACTAAATGCAGCTGTAAAAGCAAGGAACTTTTGTGCAATTCGAAGTGCCACGGTAAGTAGATATAGCTATGGGGATTCTAGCTCACTACTTCGAAAAATGTCCGCTGGTGGCGCTGAGAGTGGCGCGGCAAATTTGAATGTAGTCATTTTTAGTATTTCAATGCAGGCCGCCATTTTTAGTCCTGTTGTAAAAGCGGCAGCCATTTTTAGTCCTGTTGTATATTTAAAAATCTGAAAAAAACTTCAGTGAGATTCGATCCCACAACCTTCGCGTCTATAGCAAGGCATTCAACACATGCTGCCATAAGCTCTCATGCATATTATTAGCGAAGAAAGGTATTGGTGCTGCAATGTGAATAGCGCGCGCACCGTACGCCTCTTACTGTTAAATGTGACGTAGTCGAGAAAGATCCGTTTGGATGATAAGGCGGCGCGCCACGGTCGATTTTATAACAGCGAGCGCACCGTACGCTTCTTACTGTAAAATGTGACGTAGTCGAGAAAGATCCGTTTGGATGATAAGGCGGCGCGCATTTGGTTTCTACCGGGGGACTTAAAAGTAACTCTTTGGGTTAGGTTGTTACGTCAAACGTCATGTTGTTACATCAAACATCACGTCAAACGTCACATCGTTATGTCAAACGTCACGTCAAACGTCACATCGTTATGTCAAACGACACGTCGTTAAACGATCATCAAACGGTTCTACGTATGTTCTCTATCGTAATATGTCTTCAGAAGAGTACAGACGTCGAATTGAAGAGTTTATTAATGGCATTGGTGAATTAAAGAAAGATATTGCTTTCCATAAAGATAAAAGTGGGGTTATGAAACAAATGGAGAATCTTAGTTTATCTGATAAGAAAGTGACGTGGAGCAGTCTTCACTGGTTGTCTGAAGAGGTCCAAGCCCGTAGACTGCCGCAAACTACTTATCCGTTAAGACGTATTCAACCTACACCATGTTCAACAGAACAGAAAAGGATATAGAAAATGAAATTAATAACGTTTACGCCATGTCATGTGTAATATTAGTGGCTGTATTTGTTTTAATTTTGAAAATTATCTTGAAAATTGTAAAACGAAAATTCCAATCTTCATGTAATATAAAAGTTGATGAATATACAGAGTGTTTTAATAAAACCCATGTTTTTTTAAAAAAACTTTATTTATAATGGTAATACAGTATTTGAAAACCAGTGGCGGAGGCGTTGTACATTTCTTTCGGTACACGAATATACTCCAGTGGCGTGGCAGGGGTTTGGATCGTGGGCAAAGTTTCCTGTTTCACACGGCGTACCATCAAATTTGCAAACGTCAATAATATGTGGAAAAATACCGAAAATGTGACATTTCTTTTGCAGAAACTCGGCTTTCTGTTGTCCTCGAACGTAAATGTAGTCTGCGGCATACAATAACTTGCTTTCTAATATTTCATTTACTTTAGAATATTCTACATCTCCTGAAGAGTATCGAATGCCGTGCACATTTCTTTCCAAGTATGATGTGGTCTTTTTGTCCTCGTTGCTCAATGTGGAAAACGGTTGCGGTGGTAAAAATATGTAATGCGAACTTTTGAAGCCAATTTCTATGGTGAGCTCTTTGGCAACGAAAAGACCGTCTACGACAAAGCCTTGAATGTCTACGAATGCTATTCTCATGTTGACGTCTGCTCGAACACTAACTCTGATCAGCAACTAGTTCAAGCTTTTAACAATTTCGGTGAGGGGGAAGTATTCCATCACGCAATCGTGAATTATGATGCAATAGACTTTGGTATTTTCGGGAAAGCCTATGTTTGCTTCAATGTCAAGTTTCACATCGACTGTGGACGCCTTCATGCTTTCCTCCTGTTTCGAACAATCGATAACAAACAATGCCCGTTTCTTGAAAGAAGAATAATCCAGCAGGGGACGCTTCTGTGTGGAGTTTGCGTAGTTGGGATAGAATTCAGTGTAGTTAAAATAGGCTTCATTGTAGTCAGTTTTAGCGAAATCCAATTGCATTCTTTCATTGGGCCAATAGTCACCATTAAGTGATAGTCTTATACTTTGTACGTCGGCATTGTCAAATAAAGTCGGGTCAGCTGTACTCAAGTTACGTTTGTCGGTTTGAAAGAAAACAATAACAAAACGAGGTCTTTCAACTGAAGTGGATGTCTTGACAGCCCAAACTTCACGTCTTGCTCCTTTAGTAATTGAGGGTAATTCGTGTAACTCCCACTTCCTAAATGGAATAACTATAGGTTGATCTTTTTGAATGGATTTCATGAGATTTAATTTTATATCGTCATTAGGAAAGATATGTTTAACTTTTAGCTCAACGCTTGCAATGTTAATTTTAGCTGTTGTAGTGGAGAGCGTTCCAGAGACATTCTTTTCAGTAATATATAAGCAATCATTATCATTTCGTGCCCGAACTAGTCGTATTGTTTGACGCCCACATGTAATCATTGAATAATCGTTGAAAATGTTGAAAATATGTTTGAGGGGTATTTGAAGGTTGAAGGACTTGTCGCTAACATTCAGAATAGGATCTTTCGGGTAATTCCAGCCGGCTATAGCCATATGATTGGAATCTTCTTGGTTATAACAAGTCATAGCACGTACGGCACTCACTATTCCAGGATCCCGAACTGTTTCCATTTCCCTGGCACTTTCACTGTACGTACATGAATCGAATAGAAAGGCTCCAACGTTATTTGCTAATTTTACGTCACCAGCTCCGTGTATTTCAAGCGAACCTTTAATGCATAACAATGTTTCGCTCATTGCAAAGAACGAATCAACCTGATTGATGCTAAACTCCACAATGTCACTGCAATTGAATGATTTTATGAATGGAGCATAGGTTCTGTATTCAGCCTTTCGAATTGAATCATCAAACATCGGCTTACGGTAGATATCAAACATTGGAGGTATGTTGTCGTTTTGGCGTTGACGTTTTCCATACATTGTTGTCATTTTTCAATTTAAAACCCAGCGATTGCAGGACCAATTTGTTTGCGAACGTAAGCTGTTTCAGCTTTGGCGACTGCTCAGCTAATGAAGTTGAAAGTGCTGCAGATTGTCTTTTATGATTGATTATTAGCCCCATCGCGCTCTAAGCTCCAACACCAACGTACTTAGTTCTCCACGAAAGTTTACAGGCTGACCGTCCTGGTCTAAGGCTATGACAGTGATGTTGGTTATTTCACGTTGTGGTATAACGGGTAAGTAGAGCAAATTATGAGGAATTTCGTCAATGGAATATCCTGGATCTACTTGTACGACGAATTCGTAAATGGTATGAGCAGGTCTGTTTGCATCGAAGGCTCCAGTGGTAATGTTACAATCGAAGCGTATGCTAGATACTTTAATAATTTTGACGGGCAGATCTGAAGAGTGCAATTTGTTAGCGTCGAGAATTTTTGGTGAAAATCCCAATATTCTTCCAAGACTATCGGCTTCCATGAAGGAAATTTTGTATTTACTGGAAATTTCACATTTCAACGTATTGTGATTGGGTTTTAGTGAAAATACCGGTCTGGTTGAATTGCCTGCACCCAACTTATCACTGATAAACGCTTCAAGATCAGCAATTTCATAACATCCTGTGGGAAAATCAAAACTTTGAAGCTTGCCCTTGGTATCGTAGTAGTAAAACTTACAATTTTCAATGTTTGGTATACTGTGATAAGAATGAAAAGATCTTAGAGCTATTTCGTATTCATTCTTCGGATCGAGCACAATAGGCGTAGGAGGTTGGAAGGTGAACACGTGATTGGTGCTGTTAACTCTAAGCAACTGCGACATGATGACTAATGAAATACGAATAATGTTTGAATTTAAATATCATTTTTTATTTTTTTAATGTTTGTTTACAAAGGAAACAAGTAGCTTGCGAACTCGGAGGGCCGTCACAATGCGTCGTCCAATCAGGTCGGTTGTAATGGATGAAACAAGGCAGTCGTATTTGTAGTTCAAAATTTGCTTGATATTCATTGGGAAGTTTATGCCACATTTCCAGCAATTCCGAAGGTCTTACACACTCTATTAGATGTTTAATGGGAAAGTGCTTCAGTTCTTCGGCAGTGAAACTACTCAATGTTTTTCCATGGTAGATATGTTGTAGTAATAGTTCCGTCATTGTAGAAATTTCAAACACAAATGACCGCAATTGATTTGATCGTAGTTTTGATATTGGGTATTGTTGTAGAAAATTCGCGCGCTCTTCCCCAGATATTTAACAACTTCTTTCGGTGGCTTCAAGTTACCAAATGAATCGAAATACTCTACATTGTTGTTTATCTTTCTGTAAGCTACCCAATGACTTCCGCTATTCTTAGATGTATCCAAATTAACCACTGCGCATTCTCGTTTTCGGGGACCGGCTTTGGGGAGAGTGTCTCGCATGAAAACTCCTCGAAAATGCGGTATTTTAAGTAATTTTGCGTAATGTGTTATGTCAAAGTCGGATAGTGCGTGATTGGGTAGCTTTATTAGTTTTTTTTCAAATACAATCCAAAACCGCCTTTTGGGTACTTTTTCAGATACAGGCCAGATCCTACACGTTCCATAGCCTTATTATGACGTACATCTTCTTCCAATTTCTTTTGCGCATGCTTTGCGTCAATGACAGTTTTAGCAATCCCAGCAGCACCACCTGACAAAGCTCCAAGTGCCGAAAGACCGGCAAACAAAGGGATAAGTGGTAGGAAACCTCCGGATTTCGCTACAGGTATTACTCGAGGAACCTCGACTTCTTTTTTCCCACCAAATTCTTTAATAAGTGCTTTGGCTGCTCGTAAGGCAAACGTTGCAGTGTCTTTCAAAGATGCCCCTTTTTTCATGGACTTTCCCACTTTTAGAATGACATCTCGATGCAAGGAACGACGTTTGCGACGACAACCCATTCCCAGCTTTCTTTTCACCTTCATTCCGCCTGTTACAAGTAATGCAGCAGTTTTCTCTCCCAGTGAAGCGTCTTTTGATTTAACGCGAGCCCAAGCTTTATCTTCAAGTATCCGATCGGCTTTGTGTCGTTCCTCGAGAGACTTATTCTTCCAGTAAGAAATATCGTGTTGTTTACAAGCTGCGTCCAAGGGGTTAATGCCCGGATCTCCACGATCAAGACGTTTTTCCAATTTTGTACCAGCTAACAGAAAAACAATTAATTTTTTGCAAAAAGGGTGGGGGTGGTTTACTTACGTCCACAATACTGATAGCTAGGTAAGTGAAGTTCAATAGGTAGTTTATTGATGAGAGAATTTAAGAGACCTTCTCCTTCAAACACCAACATTAATACTGATACGCGTAATTGGTGACACCTATATTTAAAGAGTAGTACTACGAAAAACGACACACACAATGAAAATAATTCAACAAGAGCAGACTATACCCATTGAAAATCTGGATTTCACCTCAACGCCATCGATCGGCAAACATGGTAAATTGTTGCCAAATTCTTTCCGTGCCATTATATGCGGTCCCAGTGGGTGTGGTAAGACGAATGTCGTGCTGGCGCTCCTATTCAATCCAAATGGTGCGAAATTCAAAAATGTTTATGTCTATTCAAAATCGTTATTTCAACCAAAGTATCAATTGCTACAAGAAGTTATAGCGCAAGTCAAGGGTGTTGGGTATTTCCCATTTAAAGACAACGAGGAAATAATTAGTCCAGAGAAAGCTCGACCAAATTCCATCTTTTTATTCGATGACGTAGCCTGTGACGGTCAGCAGAAAATTCGTGAATACTATTCCATGTGTAGACATAAAGATATCGATGCCGCTTATCTTTGTCAAACATACTCAAAAATACCGAAACAGCTTATTCGCGACAATTGTAATGTTATTGTGTTATTCAAGCAGGATGAGGTGAACTTGAAACATATATTTGACGAACACGTATCTCCAGACATGACGTTTGACACATTCAAAAATGTGTGTTCAAAGTGTTGGTGTGACCGCTATGGTACTTTGGTAATTATGAAGGATTTTACCCTTAATGGTGGTAGGTATCGCAAAGGATTCGATAAATATATAAAATTGTAAGCTGCGTCTTTAGTCCATACCAATATGTCTGACGATAAGGTTGCTACTGCATTGCGCAAGAAAAAAGTGTCCGAACTTGCCAGATCGATTCGCAAAAAATACTTGGCGTTGAAATTAGGTAAATCAGAGCAAGATGAGTCTATTAATAAACTATTCAAGCCGATATCTAAACCACTCGAAGAAATTGTGCAATCCTCAAAGACATTACAAAAAACGATTACAAATTTAAATCCAAAAGAGGAAATAAAGAAGGAAGAACCAGATGATGTGTTTACACCTTTTCTCGAAACGGAACCGGTGGCCGAAACCGATGAATCCGGCAATATTACACGTTCTGAATCTCCAGAAGAGATGCGCCCCGAAATTTCCCAGGAAGCTGTCGCAGACTATTTGGACCAATATCCTACCATCAGTCATCAGTTCATTGAAGATTACTTCCAAAAAGATGATAAAATCGATAAAAATTATGGTCCGATATACAACGATGAAATCGGTTGGTCATTAGGCAAACGTCGAATTGCGTTTGATGGAAAAACCGGTAATATAAACATACTACCTGAGAAAAACAAACAAGGAAGATATGTTATTGGAACACCAGGCTTGTATCAACTTCTATTTTACCGAGACCCCAGTTACAATGATCAAGATTTACAGAACTATAAAAATCTTTTGGCAACAACTGAAGTTCATTTAGACACGATAGATCGTCTTAAGGGGTCAAGTACTGAAAAATATCACTACATCATAAAACCTTTATTCAAAACAAAATCTCTAACGACGGCGAATAAATCGTCTCAGGTATTTACTCGTCTAAAATCGATTCCTTCAGCAAAAGGAAAAGGTATCGATCGTTTAAGATATAATGATAAACCTATGGAGTATATTTATTGGGACGATGTGAATGAATTGGTGGATCGTTTGAAGTTGTTGATTGCTTCAAAAGAGGCAGGTAATACGTCACACGACAACGAAATAGTAGCAATTATTAATGAACTCAAGGAGGCTGATATAATAGAATAATACAAGTTGAAACTTGTTCATTTCAATTATGCCAGTCGATAAATTCGGACATAGACATCAAACGCCCTATGCGCGTTCACCAGCGAAAATTACGTTTCCTCATACACCGGACGGTAATATTGATATTGAAAATGTGAAAATTTGTAATGTTCAGGAACCGACAACAAATAGTGATGCTGCAACAAAACAATATGTTGATGTACAGTTGAATGACCTACGTGCTATCAACTCGCCATTAATTCAAACGCATGGTGTGGTGCTGCAGCAACAGGACCGTGATATAAAGGATTTAGAAGTAGGATTGACCGAAATAAGAAATGAGCTTCATAAGACTAAAATTCCCATATTACAGGCGAATATTGATAACTTACAAAATAAAACTAACGAAATTGATGCATTCATTTCGCGAAATCCCCCTGTAGCAGGTAGGGATATGGCTACGAAGAAATATGTTGACGAATCAATTGCCACAGCAAAAGCCTTTATTCAAAAAGAATTTACTGCTTCTACGAATACAAGCATACGTGGATTGAGAAAAGAATTTACAGAAAATATCAGAACCCTCTCTGATTTGAAAAGTAACATTTCAGACATAGTGAACAATATTAAGACATTGGATATAAATTTCCATAACCGCATTCATAGTCTGGAACTGAAGCTGGCCGGTAATACATCATAATATGCACACCAAGGAAAAGATTCAACTCGTAAACGAGCTTCACAAACCTATTCGGAAAAAATTCCCTCGCAGACGCACCATTATCAAGGGCCTTGACGATCTTTGGCAAATGGATCTTGCAGAGATGAGGAATTTTGCATCACAAAATAGGAATCATAAAATGATACTGGTCGTCATTGATTGTTTTTCAAAGTTTATGTGGACACGCCCACTAAAGACGAAGACCGGAGAGGAGATTACTCGGGCATTCTCGGACATTCTCGCTCATACACGACGAACACCGAAAAATCTACAATCCGATCAGGGGAAGGAATTTTACAACAGCAAATTTCAAAATTTAATGAAAAAACATGATATAAATCATTATAGCGTACTTAGCA
>CAJUYG010000455.1:177044-193095 GCA_910591675.1 Galerucella calmariensis
GAAGCCGACTCTGACAAATATTCTGTATTATTAAAAATGTTCGAAATAGGCAAAAAGTCTCTTCAGTTCAGTAGGTATAACCTTCTTACATAAAATAAAACATTAGAACGTTTTCTATAGTCAAATGGAAGATAACTTTGTTCTAATAAGTGTAAATTATTATCGTTTTAAATATTTTTAGAGCTTTTTATTGAGTACATAAAGTGGATTGTGTTAAAAGTGGAAAATAATCAAGATTAACCTTCAGGTATCACAAATTCAACCTTCAGCTGACTAAAATTGGAAATATTGTTTATTAAAACAAAGTAAATAATATGCAAAATATGTGGATTCATTGCGATAAGGCCAATATTTACTGGAGTGGTATTTACAGACTTTTTCCACTACTAGCTGTGTTGACAATAATTATTGCTTCTTCTAGCCACCTGAGAAGTTGAATTTCTCTAATAGTGGTTAATATTTTTTTCTATTATTAACCCAGGTCAATAATGGATTCAATAATTCAAATTATTTTAAGAATTCAGGGATAGTAGTTCAACAAAAGCTTGTGCGACATAATTTTCTATACCCATGAGATTGTCTTTAACATATTTGATGCTTGTAATTAAGTACCTATAAAGATGAAAATATTTGAATAAAAATGCCATTAGTTTGAAATTCGCGCTCAACCAAAAACGACTGATGACATAACGAGTACGTTCATAATATATCGAAAACTGACATTGTACTTGTCAGTCAGACGACGCTTCTCGTGGTGCGTTTGTAAATTATTTTCAATTTTTGTCTTAAATTTGGCTACTAGTGAAAAAATTGTATACAGTGCTATTCAAAAGTCAATAAAATTTGGAGGGTGAAAATAAAGTGTTGTAAACTTCTCTACGAATGGTAACAGGTGACGTAATAGTAATATATGACGTCACAGTGCCACTCTGGCCCATAATTCTAAATAGCACCTTATGGCAAGTGATATCTCGTTTGAAAGGCATTGACATTGGCTACATAGCCATATTAATTTTGTTTTGGTTTAAACTAATTTTGACGGATAAATTAAATAAATACCAAAATTATTATTTCAAATTTAAATATTGAAGATTTTTCAGTCCGCCTCTGGTTAGTTGTCAAAAAAAATTGACGTTTTTAATTTAATAGTATTTGTTGCTTTACAAAGTTTTTCTAAATAGCTTAAATATGTAATTTTATTATTGTTTAACGAGACGTTTAAGAGTTTACAGAGGCAAAATGGTACTTACGTACATAAGCCGACAAAGTAGCAGCTATCTTAATAATTGGTGAATCTAGAAAGATTCTCCATGAAGCGGAACGTTTATTTAATGAATGCCCAGATCGCCCTATCTCGAGAACTTATTTGAGGGAGTCTCTTCACAAGTTTGAAGCAACAGGTAGTGTTCAAGATGCCAAACGATCTGGTCGACCAACATTTAGTGATGATAAAAAAATTGATATAGTTGCTGAAATGGTAGTAAACCCTACTTCCTCTACAACTCAAGTTGCGTCTATCTGTGAAGTAAGTAAAAGTACAGTACAGAGATTGTTGGCTAAAAATAAAATTCATCCATACAAGTTAAAAATGGTGCACCACCTGTCGGATGACGACCCCGACAGAAGACTCAAATTCTGTGAATGTATGACAAATAAAATTAGTCAAAACCCACATTACACAAAAACAATTTGTTTTAGTGACGAAAGTACTTTTTGCCTCGATGGAAATGTGAATACACAAAATGTAAGGTATTGGAGTTACACAAATCCTCACACCTTTCGTGAACAGCGTACCCAATTTCCAGAAAAAGTCAATGTTTGGGTAGGTATTTTGGGAAACCACATAGTTGATCCTGTCTTCCTAATTTCAAATTTAAGCGGTGAAGGGTATCTGGAGATGTTACAAAATGCAATTAAGCCGTTAATTCTTGAAATTCTGGAAGATAATCCAGATGAATTCGGCCATCTGGAAATAACATTTCAACAAGATGGTGCTCCTGCACATTATTATGGTGCAGTAAGACGTTACCTGGATGAAGAATATCGAGGTACATAGAAGAATCCATTGTTGATATTTGATTAATTAAATTTAAAAAAATAATTTCAATAATTTTGGTATTCATTTAATTTATCCGAAAAACCCCGAATATAAGTCACAAACGATGACGCACACCAAGAAGGCTATTGAATGTACTATATCAATGTACAAAAATTTGAATAAACAATATCTATCATTTCACAATTCCCTGCCGTTACACAGTTACACACTGACACATTCACATGGCCTTTTCATACCTTTCTATCGGTAATGTAGTATAATATTATCATTGTCCTTTAATAGCTAATAATAACGCGAACTTGAACTAAATTTTTTTTCATTTCTTCTACAACAAAGAACGTTTGTATCGTTACCAGACAAACGACGAGACTGGAAGTATGAGTTCGGTTGAAACCAAGTCTATGAAGCAACAGATATTTTTTTATCAGATACACGACTGGATTTCTTATTTTGCAATAATATAGAAGTAAGTATCTAAGTATAACAGCTGTAAATGGATCTCTTGGAACAATTTTTTTCTTCAAAATTCAGAAGCTAATGATATATAGTAAAAACCAAATAAAGTTGCGATTACGTCACCAAGGTCGTATTTCTATCGCATGTGTGGCTACATTTCTATCGAAAAGTGAATATATACCCCAAATACAGCATGGTCAAAATGTGTTATTCAGGAATGGTTGACAGAAAAAAACATTCCCTATTCTCACATGATGTTCAAAACAGAACTGTTGCAAATCGTTTCTCAGTAAATATACAGATATATTCCTACTTATTGCCATTTATTTTAAACATTTTTTTTTAGATATAAGCCACCAATCAAGTACATAGTGGATGATATGGCAGAACAGTATGGACACAAAGTTTTACGTCTTCCTCCTTACCATTGCATATTCAACTCTATCGAATTAATTTGGGGCATAGCAAAAAATTAGTACAATAGGAATACTGGTACGGATGGTAACAGTGCGAATAACTGCCTGAACATATGGCACGAGGCACTGCACATGATAACTCCTGATTTGTGGAAAAATTCTATACAACATACTGAATTAAATGGTATGAGAGGGAAATAATATTTGATCGTCCAGAAATTAGTCCGATAGTTATAAATTTTAATAGTGGAGAGAGTGACACTGATGTTGAATCAGATGAAGAAAATGAACAAGAATTTGAATCTGCCTAGTTTCATTTCACAATATGTTGATTTGTTTAATGTTAGTTTTTGTCTTTGAAAATACGTTCATTATTAAACATATTTTATTTTATTGCTTGTATTTTTATTATATTTATTTATTAAAAGATTTGGTAACTCAGTAATAACCTTACCACTTTTATTCTAGAATTTTTATTCTGGAATCTATTCATAAATTTAATTAACAAAAAACGTAAAAGAAAAACTCCACACTATATTAAACGAAAACTATCGGTAATTTTGTAGTTTTCATTTATAATATATTCATTTACATGAATTGAGGTTTTGCGACTTGACGAATAAAAGCTTATTCGAATGGTTTTCCAATACACTTTTAGATAACTTAGCTCTAAAATCTAAATTTTTTTGATAAAATAGCACTGCACAATGAATTATGCGAGAAAAAATTTTTTTTTACCTCCACGTTGGTTTTTGCTGGGCAACAATAAATTTTGTCACTGAAATAGCAGGTGCGGTCGCTGCCCAAAGGTTAAATTAACGGGCTGAATATTTTACGAGCCGCCACTGGTAGGAACATACTCGTGGTATAGCATTAAAATTTTCCAAATTGTTGGTCTTTCCTTCACCACAACTATCTCGTTATTTATTGTTAATAAAAATAGCTTCAATAGGCGTCTAATAATAAACAAATTACAGAGTAATTGAACTGGTGAGCAAATTAATTAAAATCGAAAGTGCGATATAAATAGCCAGAACGTTATATTTATAGGTTATTGTCACTTGTACGGTACTCGACTAATATGGCGGTACGACTTTTGTTTTTATCATCATTATCATAGTCCGTAAAATAGAAATCACGTACATGAATTGCTTAACATTGAATTACTTCACCATTAGCTGAAATTTTTTTATCTCTACTAGCATAGATAGTTTATAAATGTTATTTTTTGATGGGAGGGTTTTATATGAAAAATTTGTTGCTAGACTCCGTTTCACATTAGAAGAAGCCACGTGAAGTTAGCCAACTGTCTTGCGCAGATATCAAAATTGGTCTTGTTCATTTATATCGCATCGTAACGATCTTTTCATGCAATAAGCGTGAAAAGCGTGAAAATTACCAAAAATGATTTAATTAAACTAGACATGTTATAAATATATTTTTAATATTCTAATTTTGCGTTATCCTACCAAATGTGACAACGCTACGCTACTGATTTGAGGTTGAATGTCAATTTTACAATATGGCGACGGTTTTGAACATGGTGTAATAGAGACCAATCAAAAAACATCCAAATCCCTCATATTGAAAAATCAGCCAATCAGAAAATAACGCGCGAAATCAAACGCTTGACAAATAACTGAATTTGAAACGAAAACAAGAGACAAAATATTTATTTAACAATAAAGACACTCATTTAATGTTCCAATGTTCAGAGTTCACAATTTATTACAAAAATGAACCATTACAACAAGTAAGATTTGGTTGTGTAGGTCAGGTATAGTTATGACAGTCATTCAAAACATTAAACATATGATTGGCAATATGGCGGCATTTTGGAAGGTGCGCAGAACATGACAAAAATTCGTCTTCCGTGGGAGCACACCTTCTTCTCTATTACAACATGGTTTTGACAACAAGATCACGTATAAGACTGTAGCTTTATGTGGGTTCTTCTTACGTGAAACGGATTCTACCTTATTTAGAACCTTGCCTCTTCATATAATAGATCCAACCAAGAGCACAAAAAGCTATATTTCTATAATCCATTCCTGAACTTCATCGATATCTTTTACTTCTTGTCTTAATATATCTACAACGAGATCTACAAGAAAAAAGCCACTAAACGGTTAAATGATTGTATTTTAGAGTGCAAGATAGTATTGAGACTCTGGGGTTGCATTAAGTCATAAGCATTAAGAAATATATCGCCCAAAGGCAAGTAAATTAGTAGACCAAAAGATATTGAGTGGCTGCCGCGGTATTATATTGATTTTTGTGGTGTTATCGCAAAACAATGATTTGAAAAAACAAAAAAACTAGAAAGGTATGTAGGTAGTTTATTTTTGGATTATCCTGGTATTTCAGAAACATTTTCAGTGATCTATTCGCGATTATTAATATTGCTAACGTTTTCAGAATTTATAATTATTTTTATTAGATCAAGAAAATTTGTTAAACTTCAAGTGACCTATCAATTAGATATTTGTTCTTAGACTTAATTGCTTTCCTCCTAAATGAGTATATTAGTCATCGGGTACGTTTAACACCAATTGATAATGTCAATTTATTAAATGTATTACGTCATCGTTTAGTGTATGCCATCGATTGACTAATGAAAATTTGAATTGATGTAGGTATTTACATGCAACTATTTAAATGAATACCATTGTCAAGTTACATTAGACTTTATTTATTTCAGTAAAAATATAAATATAAAATATGACAATCCGCCATCTTAGCTAATACAACGATCACAAACGTGTGACGTCAATCTTTTGTACATCGTTCCAGCATTCATCGAATTTTCTGGTTTTGCTTAAAATGATATTTACACTCGTATTTACAAGCTATTGAATACATCACTATATCACAAAATAATTTAAATTATTTAGTGAGACTATGGCGAGTAGCTGTTGGCAATTCCTTCGTTTTTATGGACGATAACGCCCGACCTCATCGGACCAGAGCTGTAAATGAGTATCTTGAAACTGAAGGGATCAATCGTTTGAACTGGCCTGCCCTATCTCCTGACATGAATCCCATAAAACATGCTTGGGACATGCTTGCCAGGGCAGTGGCAGCACGCAGAAATCCACCCAGGAGTGTACAAGAGCTAGTTCATGCGGCCCAAGAAGAATGGCGAAATATTCCTCAACAGAATATCAATAATTTGGTAAACAGCATGGGCAGGCGACTTCAAGCTTGCATAAATTCTAGAGGTGGAAATACTTTTTATTGAAAGTTCTCATGCAGGTTCTCACTTAACCTTTTCTTTAAAAAGAATCAATTTGTATTTAATTTAATTTCTAAGAATACTTTTTATGTTTAAAGCAAGTTTATTATTGGATAATAAAAATTTTTGACAAATAAACACGTTTTTTTTATTGAAACTAATTATTTGATTAATCTCTGATCCATTTATAATGAACAAATTTTTTTTTTCGGAGATTTAGGGTGATGTAAAACTTTTGAATCTATGTTTATTTTTGAAGTATTTACAGATGTGTGAAGTCATAATTATGACTATTCTAACATCTTGGAGCAATTTTTCAATATCACTCATCATGTCACATAGTTATAGATTTTACATGGTTCAAAAATGAAAGAAGGCTCAGGATGTGGGGTTTACTCGAGAGCACTAAGCCTAAAGATTAAGTGGGGAATGGGAAACAATACCAGCGTGGTTCAAACAGAACTGGCTGGTATCTCAATTGCCCCAAAAGAACTAACCAGAAGAGGAATTTCTGGCAAAAACATAATAATCTGCACAGATAGTAGACAAGCCCTATTAGCCTTGAACAGACAACGTGTTATATCGAGGCTAGTACTAGAGTGCCACCAAGATTTAGCTGATGACTGATGACTGATTAACAGTAGGATTTCTGACTGGTCACTGTCAACTAAGGAAACACCTCCATAGTATGGGGCTAGTGGACACACCTCTATGCAGGATGTGTGAACTGTCAGGCATGTCTTATGCGACTGTCCGGAGTTATCGTCAATAAGAGAGTGTGTGTTCGGTGACCTGTCCACCTTCCTGAGAAGGACAGGATGTACAATGACCTAGGAGGACAACTCCTCGGGAAGATGTACAATGGGTCACATGTGGCCTAAGTGCTGTGAGCCTACACACTTACCCGCCCTACTCTACAGATACAGATACAGTATTTACAGATGTGTGAAGTCATAATTATGACTATTCTAACATCTTGGAGCAATTTTTCAATATCACTCATCATGTCACGTAGTTATAGATTTTACATGGGAGAGTTTTGGGTTATGTTCATCATTGGTTGTTCCCCAACTGAGGAAGCCAAAAAATTGAAAAGTATAAAATTACTATAGCTACAAAGCAGTCTTCCAGATGTTTATGATTTTGTAGAAATAAAATAAGACTTGGAAGAATACCGGGTCACTCAATGGAACACTCTGTATATTTTTACACATTTGAAATACATACAAATATCAGTTTTTAAAGATTATTTTCAAAAAGTTTTCAAGTTCCAATAAAATAAATGGTTTTTTCTAGTTTACAATAGAGTTTGCTCCTTAAGCCGACTCTGACAAATATTCTGTATTATTAAAAATGTTCGAAATGGTCAAAAAGTCTCTTCAGTTCAGTTCACGTAGCTTTTACATGGGAGAGTTTTGGGTTATGTTCATCATTGGTTTTCTCTTTATTTGGAAAAAATCCGAGAAAAAATCTTAAAATTGACTGCTATAAAGTCATGCTTCATATTTGATTCACTGAAATAATATATCAACACGCAAAATAAGGAATTTTGATAAATAAAAACAACACACATAAATATATGCACGACATTGCACGGTATTGGCGTACCTTTATTTTATTGTCCATGGGGGGTTTTAACACCCAAATCCCCCCCTTATATACGCCCTTGGACGTAGGTGATTTTTATTATGAAATATTTTTGTGTCCCTACCTCATTTGTCCATCATTCTAATCTTTAACTTTAAATTTCCTCCCGATTTTGGTTTTATTTTCTATTTTTAGATATCTGATACATGTGTATTTAATTTTGATTTATATATTTCCGTTCTTGTCCACGTTCCTGTTCCATATGTTGAATATAGGTCATTTCTGTCGGTATCTATATTGCTAAGATTTTATTTGTTTTGAAACTTTCATTTTCGAGGGCTTTAATAGAAAAAAAATGACATTTCATACTATCATTAAGTTAATAAAAAACAGTTAATATTAATTTGATTTAAAATGAAAGGCTTTTTTTTCAAATTTCACGTGAAATCAAATATTATTTACATTGATTTTTAATCTAATGAAAGTATTCTACAAAAAAAAAACTATAAATAAACCCACATAAACATAAAGATTACATGTTGAAATCGTTAAATCTTATCAAATTTACTAGCAATAAAATTTTCAGGAAGTAATTTTGTTAGATTGTAACAATTTTGATTGAAAAATATTTTACTAAAAATCCCCCAGGTAAAGATACGTCTATGGAATTCAAGTGGTTAACTTCT
Organism: Galerucella calmariensis; assembly: GCA_910591675.1. Lineage (NCBI taxonomy): Eukaryota > Metazoa > Arthropoda > Insecta > Coleoptera > Chrysomelidae > Galerucella > Galerucella calmariensis. The sequence goes on from CAJUYG010000455.1 coordinate 185,484, forward strand.
TATGTCCCAAATTCAAGAAATTTTAAGCTTTGACATCACAGTTTTTAAAGCAAATATGTGAAATAATTTATCTACAACTATTATTTTAAAAGTATGTACAAGAATTTGAATCCACAATTCTAAAAGGAACGTAAATATGTTAGCAAGCGTGTATAGAATTGAAAAAAACTGTTCAAAATGCAATGAATTGGATAAAAATTACCTGTTTGCTCCACCTTAAAACCCTACACAGACACAATATCACTCGAAAAGGCCAGTAAGCAGGTACGTATATAGTATCCCGGGTAACAATTGCTCACTAACAACAATTCACAGCTGAATATTCCAAAATTCTGACAAAAAAAACTATAGAAAACCACACTGTATGACACTGACTTTAACAACTAACATCCACCCGGTGGCAGGTAAAGAGAATCTAAAAACAAGAATTGAGAAAAAGTCCAAGAAGGTAAGTCGAAGAACTCTTCCACGGAGGCTGTTGCCTTAGCGTTGCGCTTGTAGGTGCACGTCGAGTTTAGACGGTCACCACTGGTAAAACCACTACGTGCCGTCATCGAATAGACGGACACTACGGGAAAATAAAATGTATGTTGTGTAGACATTAGCGTGCTCCAGGTGGGGACGCGGGGGTGGACTACGGAGACGACACATCGAAAATTGATAACGACGTTATAAGATAACAAGATCGTATTTTTAATTATTCAGAATATAAGGGGGATAGTTAATTTTTTTCGTAATGGTGTAAGAAGAATAAATATCGGTATTTTGCTTAATTTTTGAAATATGGAATATGGAAATATGCAAATCACGACTACAGTAGTAACACAGTATACCAAAACGCATCGCTTGTACGCAATAATTTTATTTGGCCTTGAAACGGCCATTCGGGTTTAGATACGAGGTCCGTATTAAATAACATTTCTACTTTTTGGACAGGGAAGGATTAGTATAATTCAAAGTTGTTAAATGTATGTTTCGAAGAAAATGTTATTGAGTAGATTAATTTTGTGAATAATATATAATAAACAATTTGAACATGTTACAAGGAAAAAACTCTAGAGAATTTAGAATCGGCAACAATAGCATAACAAATTGTAATAAAACAGAGGATATACTTATTGATTTTTATTAAATACTTAGTTAAATTTCATAATCCAATAATATTTAATTACAAATTAAGATTACATTTCATTAAATATGACGCCAAATATGTAATTAACTTATACTTATTATAATGTTAGAGATCATGCAAGGCCTATTTTTATTAAATTAGAGATTCTCACAATACCTTGCTCATACATTTTGGAAGCTATCATTTTTGTGCATAAAAATAAACATAAGTACCACTGGATCAATGATACACACAACTATAATACAAAATACAAAAACCTGATTAGACAAACAAACAAAAATGAATCAGGAGGGTACTGCTAGGCAAACAGTTTTTACCTTAAGATATACCTACAACACTCTTCCAGTATTATGGAAAAACTTTACACTTAAGAAATTAAAATTTATAGTGAAACAGGCGCTTGTAGGGCAGGCATTTTATGAGATTGAGGAGGTTTTCGATTTTGAATGGCACAGATCTTCATATGAAGATTGATTTACTCTTTTAAATTTAATTAAATAAATAAAATTCCATTTTAATTGTAAAATAAATGTAATCATGTTGGATTTATGTAAATTAATTTTAAAGTTTTAATGTGTAATGACGTGTCTAAACATGTTGTGTTTGTTTATTTATAGAAGTAACTGGAATAATGTTGTATACCATTTTGTAAAGATCAACAATTTTCTTTTTTTCTTTCTTTAAGAATCTTTTTTGAAATTTCTATTTATGTGTATTTCTATTTAAGTGTATAATATAATCGAACTCTTATATATAAATTTATAATAAATAAAACAGGAAAACAGGGAAATCTAAAAAAACTTTTTTTTCATATATAAATATGATTTACTTTTACAGTTCTTTGCAGCACAAACTACACCTGCTTTCACTTTATTCATCTTACTTGATTACTGTCACTCAAAAAAAAATTTTAATTCACACCACGCCACTGCTTACGCGTCTAAACCAAACTAAACTGTCCCTAAACCGAAGTAGAATATACGCCGTCTTTGCTGAACTTAAAAGGTAATAGATCTATTACGAACGTAATAGCAGGAACAACACTGATACTGTGGTAGCACAGATTATAAAGAGAACAGATACGAAAGCTTGACAGAGAACAGTAAAAAGAGAGAGAGATGGGTGGACATACCCATTTAAATGCCCATCGTCTTATGTCGACTCCGTTCGGGCTGCTTCGCGAAATTTGTCAACAGGGTTGTCAATTTGCATAGTATTTCCTTCAATTTACGATCATAGGTCAAATATTTTATAAGCATTTTTTTAAATGTGATAGTTATACAGATACAAATATTCGATAATTACTTGTTTTCAATCAATTTTATTAACATTAAAAGAATTATACAATTAAAAAGATTATAATGTATAAAAATCATACCATAAAAATATACTTTTTCTACTACCGTGTGTAAAGTACGTACTTTAGACACATTTTCGAGTGCGTAAAACTTTATTTTACGCACTAGTGCGTAAAGAGTTTTACTTTACGCACTAGTGCGTAAAGAAAAAATTCCAATATGTATGTAGTTATAGATATCTAGTCTTATAAAAATATAGGTATAATAAACAGATATTAAATCTAAGTTTTTTTCATAAATTGGAGATAGAAACCAATAGAATTCGGTAAAGTAACCTAATAATTATTGTTTAATAATTATTGAGTGCTGGAAATAATACGGTAAATAGGTATAAGTTGGCGGTGAGTGACTGACATTTCCTTGTGAATTGAATCTGACATTTAAAATTTAAATTGAGATCTTCCGACTATACCTACAGTAAGCAATTGTATTTTATATTTAGGAATTGAATATTTTTATAAAACTATGATGTTATTTTAGATTATTATAAAAAGACTCTTCTAAAGAAAAATTTAAATTACTTTACGCACTAGTGCGTAAAGTATGTTTCTTTACGCACTAGTGCGTAAAGAAAATTACTATTAAACTTTTGTATTTCAATTAAATATTCGCTAGTAGAAAAAATATTGTATGCAATTCGTGTGTAAAGACCTTTTTTTCGACTCATGTGATTGTCGCATTCGCCTTCGGCTCATGCGACAATATTCACATTCGTCAAAAAAAAGGCTACTTTACACACTAGTAACATAAATAACTATTTTCTACTACCGTGTGTAAAGTACGTACTTTAGACACATTTTCGAGTGCGTAAAACTTTATTTTACGCACTAGTGCGTAAAGAGTTTTACTTTACGCACTAGTGCGTAAAGAAAAAATTCCAATATGTATGTAGTTATAGATATCTAGTCTTATAAAAATATAGGTATAATAAACGGATATTGAATCTAAGTTTTTTTCATAAATTGGAGATAGAAACCTATAGAATTCGGTAAAGTAACCTGATAATTATTGTTAAATAATTATTGAGTACTGGAAATAATACGGTAAATAGGTATAAGTTGGCGGTGAGTGACTGACATTTCTTTGTGAATTGAATCTGACATTTAAAATTTAAATTGAGATCTTCCGACTATACCTAGAGTAAGCAATTGTATTTTATATTTAGGAATTGAATATTTTTAGAAAACTATGATGTTATTTTAGATTATTATAAAAAGACTCTTCTAAAGAAAAATTTAACTTACTTTACGCACTAGTGCGTAAAGTATGTTTCTTCACGCACTAGTGCGTAAAGAAAATTACTATTAAACTTTTGTATTTTAATTAAATATTCGCTAGTAGAAAAAATATTGTATGCAATTCGTGTGTAAAGACCTTTTTTTTGACGAATGTGAATATTGTCGCATGAGCCGCAGGCGAATGCGACAATCACATGAGTTACACACTAGTTACATAAATAACTATTTTCTCCAAATGACATTAAAAGCGGCCTTTTAATGACACTTGGCAGGCAGAAAAAGTCCATTTTTACTGCCTAGGCAGAAAAAGTTCGTTGCTAGGCAACCTTCCAAGTAACAATTTAAATCAAACTGGTTATTAAAATTGACAATGACATTAAGAAAACTCAAAATGATGCTGATGATAATAAACTGGTTTTATTGCGTGGAATTGGAACAAATTTGAAGAAAAAATTATATGTTTCACACGGCAGAAAAGCAGATTTAATGCCTTGGCATAGCCTCGCTACGCTCGGCTATAAAACACCAGCCGCGGCATTAAATCTTGTGCTTTTACGCCTAGTAAAACAAATAACTATTTTTTTCTACAAACGTGTTAAAAATGCCATTTTTAGCACTCCATAGAAGCCTTAAAAATGTCACTTTAAGACACTGAGTGCCTTAAAATGTTTATGGCACTGCTGGTAAAAGTGAATTGTCAAATTTTGAAAGCAAACGTCAAAATATTTAGATTTTATTTATTAACATTAATATTAATAGTACAATTTGTGCAATTTGGCAAATTAATTTCCCGCACTGCTGTTTTACCATTTTCCGTGGATAAGGAGGAATGATGCGCAGAAAAAATGGAATTTAAATTTAAAAAATTTAAAATTATCTCCTTTGGATGTATTAATAAAGGTTTTTAAAATTTAATTCAAGCTGTATTATTGCATTTTTTGAACGTTTGTAGAAAAAATATTGTATGATATACGTGTTAAAAGTTTAAGGCACTCATTCGCTTTGCTCATTCTGCAAACCTTCACATGCGTGCCTTAAAAATGTACTTTTAACACTTATATCATAAATAACTATTCACAAACCACATCCTTGGCAACCATGCACAATAACGGTGACGGCTAACCTAATTAAAACGTCAAAACATGCTCAAAATCACTTGTAATCTGTTCTCAAAATTCATTACGCCATTTTTGTTTGCTTTATTTTTTGAAGGTGTTCAATCGGCGATATTAATTGTGTTATTTGACTAATCGATTGTGCGTAGTGGTATAGATTATTATTATTCTTATAAAATGGATAAACATCACGGCGGAATGTAAAGTTCATACAGAGACTGTCCAAATAAATTTTATTCGGAAAGAAAAATAAAGTTCTTTCGATTTCCAAGGGATGAGAGTATTTAATTTAATATCCCGGCCTTTGATAAAAGAAATTTTAAAGCTTTTGATATAAATTTTGGTGCTACAAATTATTATCAAAATTCTTCCCTTGCATAGGTGTATATTGTATTCCCTTTGATAATAAATAAATTAAGAATTATTTGTACTTTAAAATTTGGTTGATTTTTGTAATTATTTGTGTTATCTAAAAATGTATTTATTCATTAATCTCCCAAGAGTAATGACTATAACAAATCATAAGAATGTACATATAGGTATTCAATAAATACATAAATATATATTCAATTATGATTATTGTTTTAATTCATGGCGCAGTCTAAAAGATTTAGTGGAAACTTCCAAAAAAACTAGATCGGGCACTAGAAATTGTTATTGTCCCCGAGTCAACACTGCAATTTGGTAAGAGATTCAGAAAATATTTTAAACTGGCAACATCGCGGCCATACCGAGTTAAAGGTCCAAGATCATTGACGACGGAGCTGAAAATCGTTTGATGTTTTACCGGGATTCGTCTGTGATATGGCGATGGTTTTGACAAGTTCACGCAAGCGACGCAACTTCAAGTGGGTTATTCTTACGTGAAACGAAGTCCACTTCGAAATCCATCCTAATAGTGACAAGTTTATGAATTTATTGACAGATTATTTTGATATTTTATTGTCATTATAATTTTTACATATTTATACAATTAACAAAATGATATGCTACTACAAGTTTTATAATATAATTATTATATTCTTTTTTATTTTGAGTTATTTTCCAGCAAAAAGCCAACAAGTAAAAAACGGTCAGCCGAAAGGAATTCCAATTGGTAATGAGTCTTTTTTAAGAGAAGGAGACTGTGGAAAAGCTGTACTAGGGGAAATGGTATATCAAGATCATATTAGAAAACCCGCTATTCCTTTTATCGCCAGAAATGCAACGGTGAGTACAATATTTGCTAAGATAAAAGTTAGGCAATTACGTGTGTGTGAGGTAAGTTTAGTTTCGGATATTTTATTTGCCTCATAGACCCGAACAGCTTGTCGCTACGCTTTGTGGCATGCAATTTAGGTAATAGAGCAAATTCAGCTTGAGGCATCCTGTCACAAAAAGTTGCGGCTGCTGCATGTTTGGTAATGACTTTGAATAGAAAAAGGAGAAGGAAGCTTAAGTGTATGGTGCTCAAGATATTCGAAGTTTTGTTTTGAAATTGAACTCGAATGAGCCGACAAGATAATTAGGGTGCTGCAAATGGGGACTTCTGTCGCATTTTCTTATACAGCTAATAAGTGACAAGACTCCTTCCTGTCTGTTTTATATTCTAAGGAGCAAGTCAACAAGTTGACAGTAATGACACTCGCCCTGAGGATGAGCAGTTTGAATATATTTTACATTTGTATTGGTTGTTTTGTATCCATTTTGTAACCATGTGTAACCAGACACTCGAGCTGGATTGCTTTCTACTTCTACTATGAATAATGATATGTTTATGGTTGAAATAATACCCTTCTTGGTGTGCGTCATCGATTGTGACGTATATCCGGGTTTTCGGCATGTCACTAGTAAATAATTAGGAACTTAAACAAAATTGCACAAGGTCTAATGAGTCAATTAACCACCAATTTAAAGAAACACTTAGACACACAAGTAGACAAGATGATAATGGTTATTTTAAATGGATATCTTCCTTATCACATGGATGCTGTACTGAGATCATAAGCAATAGTGGCTTGGTTACAGCAACGAACATAAACAAGACAAGAAGGATGACTCTAAGCTCCTTCCCTCGTTATGCCTATCTCGCTCGAATATCGGATGATACTGTGTATAGACCACAGTGAGTCTCGTACGCACGATATGCATAAACAGGTTGTCCGTCGTAGGGATGTAAAGAAATATACTAGTTGTCTTTTTGAGTGAGCGAATTTTCATTAGAAATAAAATAGACATTTACGTACTTAGTGTTTTGTGTTTGGTTCTGCAAACAGAATGATGGAAAGGTAACATACGTGGAAAAATGTATAAACAATTCTATGCACTTTATAAATGGCTGAAAAATTACTATTACCTCTGCTCTGTCTTTATGGGAAACCTTAAAATGCAGGAATTATTCATTTCTTTTAACAAGGAACCTTAATCAGGATTGCATTGAAAAAATTTTTGGTCTTTTAAGAAATTGTTGCGAAAACTCTAGAAATCCAACCCCGATTCAATTTTGTAGGGCATTCAAGAAATTATTTTCTCTAAAATATTTTAATGAGATTGAAGGTGCCAATTGTATTAAAGATATTAGGTAATACAGTTTTGCTCAATGTAACTCCTGATATGCTAGAAGAGTCTCATCTATAGCTTACTACATTATTACTTTTTGATGTAACTTTCATTTTTCCCTTCATTTTTGCTACCAGTTCTTTTTATAATTATGTTTAGATTCACCAATCAAATATCCTGACGATATTCCCTTTTTTATTTTAATTCCCACTAAGCGGACTAGGTTATAAT
>CAJUYG010000456.1:7155-24900 GCA_910591675.1 Galerucella calmariensis
CAACTTCTAGCCAATCAGACGTAATTTACAAATATTGATATTTGCATAAAATTTCCCACTTTGAAGAGCCGAGGCTCCGATTACGGATATTTATAAATAATACGAACCTTCACATGACAAATTCTTTTTTAAGTTTCCCTTTCCTAGTGGAGAAAAAATATGAAATTTTTTGAAAACTTGCTTTTTATTTAAGTAATGTGGCAAATCTTTAAATTGACTTGACTTTTCATGAGCCTATACAATTTGCAATGTTCTGCTTACTGTAGCTTATAAAAAAGGTAGAACGTGTCGCGGGACACACACTAGGAACTTTAGTTCCTTTTAAGCAAAAATTATGTAATGCGTTTGACGTTATAGATAAACGATTTGCATATTCTTTGGTGGTTGAGTAGTAAGCATACCAGACTCTTACGCGGTAGACCCGGGTTCGATTCCCCGTGAGGAAATTCTTTTTTACTGTTAATTTTATTTTTAAATAATTATTCTGCTTGATATTAATAACGACAACAGGTATACGTTTGAAACATTTAGCAGAATATTCATTATTATAAATAATGGTACGGTACCCTTCATGAGGGAGTCCGACTGGCAACATCTACTTATAACAGCATCATTATACAAATTGGACATTCAAGAACTGTACGTTTACCACAAAAAAATTAGTGGAAACATAAAATTGAATTGTTAAATTTTCTATTTGAAGTTATATTACAGTTTATAGAAATTTTTATTTTCTAGATTTTTTCTTAAGTGGGTCGTAGAAAAAATATGCTGCTCGACTCGTGTGGATTGTCCATATCGCACTTGAACGAATTTGCACTCCGCCTACGGCGTCGTGCTCAAACTTCGTCCTCGTACGATATGGCCATCATATCCACACTAGTTGCACAAACTACTATTACTTTCAAAATATGCCCTTTTACATTTAAAAACAACCTGCCAAATGACAAATCAATTTATCCATCCATTTTAAAGTTATCGAATTAAAACATTCAAATTTTCAAAATTTCAACCCCCTGTATTTCGAAAAGTAAATGTGCTAGACCCCTTAATCGCGCAAAAAAAATTATAAAAATAATAGTAAAAATTTATCCGAACAAATTCAAGTAGATCACCAGCACTGCGAATACCAGCTTTGCATAGAATTTTAATATAGCATCGCTGGTTCAGTGGTAGAATGCTCGCATTCCAAGCGGGCGGCCCGGGTTCGAATCCCGGCCGGAGCATATGAATCGCTGCTTCGTAAACGAGAGAGACTGAGGAGAGAGCACAAGCACGCAAGCAAGGCACATAACGAACAAACGTAACATAACGTAGCGTAACGGTCAGATCTTTTGCGTCGCGACCCCTGGTTGCTCAAACATAACCTGACCTAAAGAACTAAAGTTCCAAAAATCTTAAAGAACTGTTAATATTTCCAATTGGGTTGTGATGTTCTTGAACCGTTTCCTATTTATGACATTCGTGTTTCTTACATTGTTATTAACAATGTTATCATTTCCCAAAAAATGTTCTATTGAAAATAATATTCTCTTAGGCGCTTTTAGATATCATCTTCAGAGATTGAGCTTGGTTATCCCCATTGATACTGCGGCAGTGAAAAAAGGATAACACACTTAACGTGAAAAAGCTCTTTTCAATTATCTAATAAAATTAAAAACATAAGTTAACGAGAAATCATTCCTTAAATCCCTTTATCTCATATCTTTTTGTGTAGCGTGAATAGTGAATGGTGAATGTAGCTCCTTGATCAAATAAAATGAAAATGTTGCTAATTGAATCATTAGAATTCTTAATTAATCACTGCATTCTCCAAATTCAATTATGGCCTGCTATCTGGGATGGAATTAGTATGTACTATGTAAGCGTGCCTTCGCTAAGAAACTCAATATAAAGTAAATGGAAAGATTGGAAAGTATTCAATAGAAGATATTAATTCTCCAACTCTTATCTCGTATTTACTAAGTATATTTTTTGCTTATGCCTTTGCTTCAAACTCTCGAATATACACATTTGACGAGAGAAAAAACGTGTAAGGAGCTCAGTAGGTTTCATTTTACAATGGATGTTAATAATTAAAACGTCTACATACTATTTCACTGTTTATAAAGTGAATTCGTCTGAAAAGTTTGGAAAAAATTCAATACTTCCTAAACCAAAAACTTTTCCGAAAGCTGAAACAGGTCATTTTTATTTTTAATGTTACGCATTGTACAACAAAAACCCCGTAATATGAATGAATACAGTAAGAGCTACTTTCATAAGTAGCAGTCAAAAAGAAATTTTGATGCCTCCCACAACAAACAGACACAAAGTATAGGATCACCTTTTAAATTAAGCGTGATATTGCCTGTAAACGATAACTTGGGACACCCGGTATATACTCTAGTAATAGTCACATACACCAAATATTAAAAGTAAATCTTCAATTCAACTTTCACCACAAATTTAGTAGAGTCTGTATTTCCTAAAAGCTGGTCGCGGCCAATTTTAAATAAACTGTTCTACTAGACCGTGGGCCTATGACACCACAAGTGTCGATAACATATGTTCGTATGCCCTTTTAGGGATATACTCAGACAGCCCAGACAACCAAGAAAAAGTGTCTCCGAGCGTCTATGACCAGTCCTTGCACCTGCTATGATCTCTAGTTTCGGTTGAAAAAAGGGTTAAGTATTCGATGAACGAGGAGGCTCAAGCATGTGGATACATTATCGTATCTTGTAAAAATAACCGGTCGCTAGCCGGGTTGCATACGTCTAGGTCGCTACCGGAAGGAGGCATACGAACCGGAAGTGGCGATTTTCCACTGGCGATGGGCGATAATCGAGGAAAGTATGCCCTGTGGTGGAACGACTTTTTTCGACCCATTAACCACTATTCCGACCTTTGAATACGATTTCGGAGAGGGCATCTCGATTTATGGCAACATCAACTTTCCGGACTAACCTATAAATAGTCGATAATTTATGTTCGTATGCCAATCTCGGGGCCGATAGACTACGACATTTTAATGAACAAAAGCCGGTTTGCATACGTCCAGGTCACTACCAGAAGGAGGCATACGAGGCGGAAGTGCTAATTTTGCACTAAGATTTTTCGGGCATAAATTTTGATCATGTGGCTGTTTTTTATATAAGAAAGGTAAACATTATATTTTTATTAAATGAAAATGACATTCAATGTATGGAAACGAAATTATATTTGTTCACGATCATCTGTAATTTTTTCGTGGAACTGTTATTCTGCATCGTCATCGGTATCATCTGTGTCTGTGCCATCATAATCCCGGGGCGGGACAATCCCTTCAGTGCCCCGGTTTATATATCGTCTATCGATCCTCGAAAAAAATGTTCAAGTAACCCAAACTCGAATGAAATTATGTAAGCTGAGGTATCTTGACCCCCCGAATCTTCATTCAAGGTTGGATTGTCCGCGCGAAAGAGGGGCGACATATTTTTAAAGTTGTACATTGAAATTTCAACTTAATGATTTCTCATCTACAACATTATCAAATTTTCGGTGGACCCGGCAAACAAATAATAGCTCCAAGATTCCCTTGACGAAGTGGTTTTTATTATTTTCTGGGGCTGCGGACATCCGCGCGCTCCAGGAGTTGGGGTATTCATTCGAAAGGGACCAAAGGTAGCTGATTTTTTTGGTGCTTGACCGTTTGGGCCCGACCAATGTTTCCCTGGTTGGGCTTTTGAGCCATATAGTAAATTTACTTATGTCAGGAAATTTTGTAAACAACAATTTTTCCTTAAAAATACAAGTCATTTTGAGCCAAAAGTCGGGATACAAAAATTTGTTTAACCCAATTCCCTGAAGTTAAAAGTTTGGCCAAAAAAAATGTTTTCGGATCTCCACCCTGGCCACTAGAAATTTTCAAAAGATCTGAAAAAACTTGGGGTTACTCCGGATACCAAACCCTCCCAGTTCCCACTGAAATCAAATAAATTTTGTTTTTCAAAATATCAAAAGCACCTGGAATGAGCCATATCTAGGGCAGTTGACAGCTGCCAATGGTCTGTCAGAAGTCGAAAATGATAATTATTTGGGTCCGGGTGACTGTAAATAGTTATTCGTGTCCTTTCCACCGAAATAATGGTTTTTCTTTTTTTTATAATGTTGGCACTGTGCAAATTGTATGCAAACCGTTATTTGAGATAAACTTTCACTTCTAGTAACCGTGGTCAAAATTTCAAAATTTCCTCAGTTATCGACTATTTATGGATTAGACCGGAAAGTTGATGTGGCCATAAATCGATATGCCCTCTCCGAAATCGTATGCAAATGTCGGAATAGTGGTTAATGGGTCGAAAGGAGTCGTTCCACCACAGGGCATACTTTCCTCGATTATCGCCCATCGCCAGTGGAAAATTGCCACTTCCGGTTCGTATGCCTCCTTCCGGTAGCGACCTAGACGTATGCAACCCGGCTAGCGCCCGGTTATTTTTACAAGATACGATAATGTATCCACATGCCCGAGCCTCCTCGTTCATCGAATACTTAACCCTTTTTTCAACCGAAACTGGAGGTCATAGCAGGTGCAAGGACTGGTCATAGACGCTCGGAGACACTTTTTCCTGGTTGCCCGGGCTGTCTGAGTATATCCCTAAAAGGACATACGAACATATGTTATCGACACTTGTAGTGTCATGGGCCCACGGTCTATACTCCAAATAAAAAGAATAAAACAATTTAAATGATACTGAACTCTAAAGCATTAGAAGCGACAATCCCATTCATGTATAATAATTCCCATTTGTGAATACAAAAATCGTAGTTTGCTGTCGGCTAAATAGGAAGGAAGAGAGTTTGCAAGTGGATAAAAATATCGGATAAATTACGTTACCGTAGCAACCCTAGCATTTAGGTACTGTCTGTTTACCAAGCAATGCACGTCAATTTGACAATTATAAATGTCAAAAACAGAATGAATTAAACAGCATATAACAATTCCAAAAAGTATGTCGAGATTTGGAAATATTTGCAAGGCAGAAATAGTAAGGGAGATTGAAAAATCAACTCCAGAAAATACCAAGAAAACTCATTCCTCCATATGGAATCAATTTAATTTAATTTAGTTTAATTGAATTGAGTTTTTTATTCATGGGATTGTCTTACCAAATACCACGCGAGCTCAGATTTAGCAGGATATTTCTGAGCTCTTGTGGTATTACCCCCGACAATTCTCCGATATTACAAACTAACTAACGAACTAATCGAGTAACTTACGTTCTGTATAATCAATTTCACAAAGCTAATATAAGCTCTATTCAAATTTATTAGATATGAAACAGTATATCAGTTGAAAGATTCGTCCTCTATAAACTCAAAGAAAACGTTGTGTTTTTCTGGTTTTTAGGTTTGAAACATCTCATCCAAATATTCATCTCCATATTATATGGCAGAAAGTATAATTCTACTTGGCTTTTTATGTGAAAACTTATAGACAACGTTTCATAATATTCACTGAACATGAATATTGTTCTCAGCAATAAAGCGATAACTTGAATTATTTTCTTAAAGTTCTGAGCTTTCATCTTACTTTAGCTATGTAACTATGTTTTATCCAACATTGAAGGATGTCTTGTAGAATTTAAATGAAGCTTGAAGGGAATACATTCGGCGAGGAATATTTTTAAGCAATTGAATAAAATAATTTAAACATTTATTCGTGGAATACAAGATAGTCTTGAGTTATTTTCAATTATTTAGCAGAAAACATTCATTGTAATTTGTTACAACAAATACACGTCGATAATATTGTCATAAAAGCCAAGGGGAAATTCGAAAACACCCTTTGTGACATCATACAAAAGGGTCTGAACTATACAAATAGCTGGCATCAACACCAACAAAACCATCTCAATAGCATTCACTAAAATCAAGATCAACCTCAAAACCATTAAACTTGATAGGAATGAGGTTGAATGGAGACAAGAAGCCAAAAGTATCTCTAGGTCTAACTATAGACAGTAAACTCCAGTGAAATAAACACGAAAAGGAGATTACATACAAAGCAAAAATGGCTCTAATTGTGTGCAGGAATCTGGCAGGGAGAAACTGGGGGTTGTAGCCCAAAAATCCTAAGCTGAATATACACCGCCATAGTGAGACCAATTATCACTTATGAAGCCATTGCGTGGACTAGTAGAACTAGCTTATTGAAGAGGAAAAAACCTCTCCAAATTAAAAGACTAGCCTGTATATACATTACAGGAGCAATGAGAACATGCCCAACGGCAGCCATAGAAGTGATTCTCGACCTCACCTCTCTTCATATGGTGGTGGAAGGTATTGCAAAAATGACAAGATACATACTAAGTAGAGAGGGAAGCATTAAAAAAGTCCACCTCCTCACTTCTTAGAAATCGGATAACCTGGGACATGCGACAAGCCACAAGACGGTATGATGAGAAAGTAGAACTTTTCGAAGAAACTCGTCACGGAGTTAAGCAACAAGAAGGAATGGGATCCAGACACCATTACCAGACTTGAGGGAGAGAATGCCATTCAATGGAACTAGTATAGAAGTGTTCGGGCCAGGAGCCAAAAACTCTGGAAGCTTGAGGAAACACCCAAGTATCTTTCAAACGGAAATTCAGGCCATAAGAAATTGTTCAATACTGATAAAGGATACAAAAGGCAAAGGATTATTATAATGTCGGATAGTCAAGCAGCCATTAAAGCACTGAGCTCTCGTGTAATCAGCTTCAAAATAGTGTGGGTATACCAAGGGAAACTCAATAAACTAGGCGATAATAATTGAGTCTCCTTACTGTGAAAAAATAATGATAACAATACCTATTATTCGCACGCATAATATTGTTATCACTATTTTCCGTTTGCTGTATCTCTCCTTTATCTGCGCATTTGAAGTCTCAAGCTACATTGACCGAGCTGTATTTTCATAAACCAGTGTATATTGTATGTGAAAATATTTCGAAAAGCCTCAAAGCCTCAAAGAATACATATGAATAATTCATTCTCAATATCCTAATTTTGTGTTAACTTACAAAATGGACGGAGAGCGGGGAGACCTTCAGCGTCGTCACATTGGTACTTTTGTAATAAGGAGGACTGGTTTGAAGAAAAACACTCTGTGAATTTATATCAAACATTATTTAAAATCAAAATATCGACGAAAGCTAAATATGTGTGGTTCGGTGCTGAACAAATTGCTTTTTGGAGATGGAGTCAGCAGGGAATATAAATGTGCATATTTTTTCAATTTCAGTTCATACATCAGGTTACATCTTGTAATTGTCTTGAAAGCTGAATAGCCAGAAAGTTAAAAAATCCAAAATAAAAGTCACTAAGTATTTTTAATAATAATTTGTTTAAATTGTTGAATACTTTTGTTAATATTGTAGTCCAGTAAATGAAGGAGGAAAAAAAGGCAAAGTTAACATTAATGACGCCCTGTTTTCATATTCCGGTTGGAAGTTGCATTTGGTACATCATTAAACATGAGACAAAGTTCTGCATGAAAACGCGTGCGAGGGCGGAGAAAATGGCCCCAAAAGACCAGGAAAATAGGTTTTCAGCCAATATCTCCTAAAATATGGTATTTAGAGATTTTCGGCTCAGATAAAAATTGAAGTTCAGGTCATTTTCTACAAAAATGGTCGTCAGGATTTTTTTCGCAACATTAATATTTTCTGCAAAAAAATCGGGTTGAAATACCGGAAATTTTAAGACTTGTGAAATATGCAAGTTTTGTACAAAATTTGAGCTGGGGGGTGTTGGAAATCCATTATTTTCAATGTTTTGGATTGTGGAAACCAATTGTAGATGGCGCCACCACATTTCACAGATTGGGAAAATCCTCGGTGCCATAAATGCGAAACCCTGTAATCAGACACTTTTGAAGGATATTTATGTTTCCCAGGGTCTTGTTTTCCTCTCAGATGAGGCCTCAAGATATACTTATTAGGAAAACGGGCTATAAGATTAATTCTAGCGAGATGGACCTCACCAGTGGACCTGAATCTAGCAACAATCAGTTTTGCACATGTGGCAAAAAACTGAAGTTCATTAGGCTTTTGGTAAGGAAAACTGAAAATGCCTCAAGAGTGAAGAATATTTACCCGTAATACTCAGCAACAATTTCTTGCAGATTCTCCGCAAATTTTTTTGCAACCAGACTGATTGAGGTTTTTGGAATAACGAGTTATAAACGTTCTCCATGTTTATTTATTATGGATAAATATATTTTTTATTTATTTATTCATTTATTTATCAACGGGAGAACCCAATATATCCAATGATACAAGAATAATACATTATAGACTAAAATATTACATAGAAAATTTTTAACAAAAGTACAAGAGATTCGCGGGTTAATTGTCCGTGAATTGATGAAAAAAGTATATAAAAATACATTGCAATTATGACATAAATCTGTTCGTCACCAGTCATCATCTGATTCTTGGTCAAGAACTTCTTCTGGGTCTAGAGCTCTCTCTAGCTCTACCCCGTCAATAACTTCTTCTGAGTCTACAGTTTCCTCTAATTCTACCTCTTGGGATAACATATTATCGCTGTCTTTATAATTCGAACACTGGCGTGACTCACACGAACCACAAATAGATGTGCAGACGACACGAGCGCCACCTAGAGCACACGCGCGGCTAACGACGGAGGAACGAAAGTAATAAATTATAGCGTATACATTTAGATATACTGGTTTTTCCCCGGGGTATCAAAGGTATGACTTATATACATTGATGGAAAGGTGGGAATTTCCTCGTTACACTAGTTAAGGTGGTAAAATGTTAGAAATAAAGAGCAGGGAGAAAAAAAAAGTGTGTTTTCTCCTTGAGCCAGCGTTTTCTAATTTTATTGAAAAATGGACGACTTCGTCAAAAAAAGTAATTGCACAATCGAAAGGTAGACATTCTTAGCTTTCAAATGATGTATCATAGAGACCAATCGGATTATGTATAAATTTTTAATTGATGGTTGTTCACAAAATTTCCCCGCGATCCAAAAACAGCAAAAGTTTGGGATTCAATAAACAACGATTAAATGAAAATTGAAAAAAATTAGGGTATACAAATTTCAGGGATAACAAAGGATCTTATGAGGACCCATAATCAAGAAAATTTTGAGTAAATTAGTGCAATACAAAAAAAATAGGAACAAATTCCTGGCGAGGTCAAAATTGCCCGGGAGCAGAAAGTTTGACCCGTGTTCAGATATGGCCAAAACAGTCAAGCGTGACTCAATTCACAGGGTATGATAGCAGCAGAATTCCTCTTTCACATGAATTTTGAATCATGAGAAAATATGCATTTTTCACAAAGTTATTGAATAATTTGTCCCCCCGCTGATGTGTAAATACACGGACTGTGCTCTCCGGCATACAGCACAGAAGCTCATTATTCGAGGTGGGCTTGATGCCGTTTTTCTCGAAACCGGTCAAATTTTCGAGAAAAATCATAAGGACTATTTTTGTAGAAAATTAACTGAACTTTAATTTTTATCCGATTCAAAAATCTCTAACTGCCATATTTTAGGAGATATTGACTGAAAACCTATTTTTCTGGTCTTTTGGGGCAATTTTCTCCGCCCTCGCACGCGTTTTCATGCAGAACTTTGTCTCATGTTTAATGAGGTACCAAATGCAACTTCCAGCCGGAAGATGAAAATAGGGCGTAATTAATGTTAACTTTTTTCCTTTATTTACTGGAATATTATGTGAAACGGAATATTCAAAACCATTTAGCCAACATTGGACTAATACTAAACGACCCTTACTTTGCTTTACAATCCATAAAGGTGAACTCACACTTCTTTCTTTCATGACGAACTAAGCAAAACATATATTTACTCATATAAATAATAATTATTAACCTGGTAGTCCGGTCTATTTACACATTCAAGGTTACATAAATTCCCAACCAGCTGAAAATTGGCATAGTTGTTCTAAATATCATTATAAAGGAAACCTCAAAAGTCCTCATCGATCCGAGGTGTGCTAAAAATTTGGCACGGGGTCAAAGGTCAAAAAAATTAGTATTTTGCGATTTTTAGCGAAACGGTGAGTTTTTTCGCAAAATTACTCCAGTACAAAATTGTAGATCACAAAATTCTTTACAAAAAATGTATGAATAATTTTTTTTCCAAAAGCCACCATTTTGGAGATATAACGCTTTGAAAAGTTGGATCAGTCGTAATCCCCTTATTTTGCACACTGCTGAGATTTTGTATGTTTTAAAACTATTGGAAAATAATATTGTACATAATAGTTGGTAGAAATAACGGCGGAGTAATAAAAAATGAAATAGTTAAAATATAAAACTACTCGTCTGATTCATAATTTTCTAAGATTACTGTTTCTTCTTCTTGATCTTCTTCTCGTTCTTCTTCCTGTTCGTCCTCTTGTTCTTCTTCTTCTTCCATTTCACACGTAAACTGTCCCGGTAGCGATTCCTGATGGGTATCGAATGAATCTTCGAGAGTTGGTGACTCAACATTCGAGCATGATAGGCCTTGACAGTGTGTGCATGCCAGGGAACAAAACAGTCCAACTTTTTTGCAACTACATTTTGCACTACATCCTTTTTTGCAGTTGCAAAATATTTTGTTGAGAAGTTTCTCAGGTGCTGGTGGAAGTAAAGTTTGAACTGGCTCTAGTGTATTTTCGACCAACTTCCAACCCCAGTCTTTAGGGTCCAGCTGATTACCAAGCCACACTTGAACTTGATAATATACCCGAAACAGATGTTGGTGAGCAGCTACTGAGGTTGGAGGAAGAGAAGCTAAGTTGACTTGTTTTTTGTTACGCGTATTTTTAATGAAAGATGTGTATCGCAACTTATCTAAACAAGTCGTTTTTTTAGGAGCTCCGTACATAGCAAGAAGAAATTGAACTCCATTGGTGATTACGTGTTGTTGAGTTGAATTACAATTTTTAAAAACTTCAGCACATTGTAGTAAATCTTTTTTTTCAAACATTTTGAAAACCGTAGTTTTTCCTCTTCTGTAAAAAGCAGATGTTGTATCGCAGCCAGTTATTGCGTGTAGAAATAATATATGATCCTGACATTTAGGAAAAGTATATAAACTTTTTGATGAGTATATTTTTGATTGATTTTAGGCTTTTCCGGGTTTAAAAAAATAAATAATTTTTTCAGTTGGAGTTCGAGCAGTAAGTAAGACGAGTAAATCAACATCCTCACCAACAACAACAGTTGAATTTGTCACACTAGATTGCTCTACCAACTATTATGTACAATATTATTTTCCAATAGTTTTAAAACATACAAAATCTCAGCAGTGTGCAAAATAAGGGGATTACGACTGATCCAACTTTTCAAAGCGTTATATCTCCAAAATGGTGGCTTTTGGAAAAAAATTATCCATACACTTTTTGTAAAGAATTTTGTGATCTACAATTTTGTACTGGAGTAATTTTGCGAAAAAACTCACCGTTTCGCCAAAAATCGCAAAATACTAATTTTTTTGACCTTTGACCCCGTGCCAAATTTTTAGCACACCTCGGATCGATGAGGACTTTTGAGGTTTTCTTTATTATGATATTTAGTACAACTATGCCAATTTTCAGCTGGTTGGGAATTTATGTAACCTTCCCCCTCATTTTAGGCTTAAATTGACCGGATTATGGTGTCAATCAAGGAAAGTCCAACTTAAATTTTACGAGAGGGATTACATCAAATATTAAATTGGTAGGAAAATACAATTATGGGCAGTTTCAATCGCAAGGGATTGGACAGACGATCACTCATATCCCCTTAAGGTATGTGAAATGCGTAATTTCTCAACTTTCCAAATAAACGTCTGTTTATTATTCACGACGGTGTGTATGTGTTGCGAAGATGAATGACATAAATTACCAGATTATAATATATGCTCGTTAATAATTTTCTACTTCCTCCTCCTATACTTCCCTTCAAATGGTGAAAGGAGGGCTATAGGAAAGCAATAGATTAATGCTATTTAGCAGGAGAGGAGGTAAAACCTCCCGGAAGAACATATGCTAGTGGAATGTGCAGGATATTAAGCCAATGCACTCAATATTGTTTGGGACATCAGCAACACCAAACAGATAGGTTAGTAGCTTCTAGATCATAGTATTATTACTTTCAAACTAGAACTATGCATACACAAGGTTAGCCGTTAATGTGGAGGCAGGAGAGCATAATTCCCACTAATTCGATCCCAATAGCTTTTAATAAGAAAATATTCAACAGTTAAAAAAATTGTCAAATGTGGACAAAAAAACAAGTATCTGTGCATGTTCAAGTATGAACGCATGTGAAGCAGCCGCGATAAGGAGAGTCTGTATTCCAGAGAACTTGTTGCGAATGTACACGGTCATAGTGGGTCCAATCAAAGAGGTGGGCAACTTCAAGATCGCAGTGCTATTACTTTCAAACTATGCATACACAAGATGAGCCGTTAATGTGGAGGCAGGGGAACATAATTGCCACCAAATCCATCCTAATAGCCACTAATGAAATATTCAACTTAAACAGTTAGAATTCATAGGAATAAGATTGAATGGAGACAAAAACAAAAAGTATCTATGCCAGAATTGAGATAGAGAGCTCCTGTGGAACAACCACGATAAGGAGAGTCTCGGTAGGGAAAAATTGGATCTGTATCCCAAGGAACTTGTCGTGAATGTACACGGTCATAGTGAGGCCAATAATCATTTACCGAGTAATTTATTAGAATAGCGAAACCTGCCTATTGACGACTACAGATAACTATTCAAAGACTAGTCTGTATCTGTATTACAGGAAAAACATGCTGGACAATGTGGTAGTTATTAAGTTCACACTACTGTATATTAAAATTATGATAGAAAGAACAAAATCTAGATTAAACAAAATCCTCTCCCTCATAATCAGAAATCAAAAACTAGAACATGACACAGGATGAAATTATGAGAAAGAATAACTTTTTTTTGGAATTCAACAAAGAATATACATAAAAATAAAGGGGATCACAACACCGTTACCAGGATGCTATACCAGTAGTTCCAAAACAATTAATAAGATAGAAAGTGTATGGGGCATGAATTAAATAAACTAAGCGTTTGAAAGAATAATCAGTCTGTCACAAGCCCCAAAGAAGATACATTTCACATTTTTTTTCTTAAACTTATTTTTATAATAAATGAATAAATATCTCAAAATAATAATGATAATTTTGCCGTAAAAGTGGCTTGAAGGGCTTATGATGATAGTCTCATATTTTCTCATTAGGCAAACAAGTGATAATATTTCAGACAGAAGCTGCAGACAGGCAGGGAAGTTATGAAAAACACTGTATATAGTTCATTTACGATAAGTTTGCAATTTTTAGTAACAATTGCAGCCACTGAACAAAATCTAAATATCCAAAGTGTTGATGGAATCATATAAAGGGGGAAGTTACGGTCCAAAAGTTGGCTGCCGTGTCCGGGGTTGCCAGACTTATGTTGTCACAATCAGACAATTTTATCAGAATCTCTTGTGTTGGTTTGTCGTTTTCATTCGCATTTGATAGTTTGTTATTTACTGTGGAAGATATAATTTGTTATTTCCATAACTATTCAAAAGAGAATATCGAACACTGCGTCGCAATGCATAAGTCTTTATCGAGTAATTGCAAGGAGAAGGTAGCATCTCTAATATCATATTTTGAGAGATAACGAGATAACGGTGATAGAAGTAAGTTTTTAATAAATACATTGTTACTTAATACTGCAATAACGATGCAATTCATAATGTGCATGAAAATAACATTTTTCAGTTAAACTTATGGTTTAAACTTGTACATCTTGAAATTTATGTATTTACTTATCAAAATTCAATAATCTCTGCTCTTATTCTTGAATTGAATGTAATCTTATACAATTAACAACTCATTAACATAATTTTATCCCAACAGCTGGACAAAAATTACAACGTGGTAACGATGTAAAACATCTGTCAAAAACTACAACTCTCCTAATATATGAATGACACGGGCTTTTTTTCAAAATATCCAATAAATAAGTGCAATTACTAGTTCAATTAAGATTCATGGATTTGTCTACATGAGCAATAGGGTATGAAAATCTCATAAATATGGATGCCGGTCAGAGTTTTATTTCTAATTCAAACTGTTTGAATTTATTCAAGTGTGAGTAGTTTAATAATGGAGTCGTTAAGATCTAATGGCCTACGCCTTCTCGTTTTAATTATTAGTCAACCAAAGAAAAGTAATTAGTTTTTGAAGAAACTGGAAAACCCTTGGGAAATACATTTCAAACGCTTCAACATTTTCGTACACAAGACATTCAATATTTTAACTACGAGCTAAACAGCAAGAATTCCTGAGGTTGGAAATACACAAAATTAAAATCAACGATATATTGAAGTTTAAGACAGCAAAAAATTTAATGTCAAAATGTTTTAAGGTCCATTCTCAGTAGATCACATCCTTGGTAAAATGTGATATAAACTATTTTATTGTATAACATTCTAACAGCCTTATAGTCTACTAGAAATGGGATTCAGTGAATTGCACTCTCCAGGAACAGTTTTATTGGGTGCTTATTTGCTTATTTCAGAAATATTGTTATATAAAACGCATTTGGTATTACTCCTTTTGAGATATTATTTTTGTTTTTAAAATATGTCTAAATCAGTTTTGTGATTTTGTGTGTATCGATTAACAACAATTCCAATAAGAAAACCTGGATAAGAACGTACAATACTATCTTGATAACGCAGGTAATTGATTATTGATAATTTATCTTTTTAACATTAGTACACATTTATCCCGCATTTAGTTGTATTCAAGAAATTTCTTTGATTTTTCGTCTTTTATCATTGGGCTCTTTCAATATTATGAGTTCCGAATTCCATCGAATATTATGACGCCCTTCTTTAATATACTTATTGTGTTCATTTATTTGAACAGAAATATGGAAGTAGTTGGAATATCTGAATACGTTTTTGCCGACGATTTAGTATTGTTCGCTAGAAACGAAAAGGAGCTGAAACATAATTTAATAACATGGAAGCATATATTGAAACTACGAAACATGAATATGAATATGGAAAAGACAAAAATAATGGTGGTGGGACAAGATGACAAGAAGAAGAGCACCTTAATATAAAAATTGATGAAATGCCGATAAAGCAAGTGAAGAGTTTCAAATATCTGGGAGTAGATATACAAAACAATGGAAAACAGGAAGCAGAAGTAAACGAAAGAATAAGTGCAGCAGTCAAAGTATATTACTCATTAAATCGAAATTTCCTGGGAAGAAAAGAAATTACAACTAAAACCAAATTGAATGTGTACAAGTCAGTGTTTCGACCAATCCTTGTGCATGGTAGTGAAAGCTGGGTACTTACAAAATCACTCAAAAGCAGTATACAAGCAACAGAGATGAAGTATTTACGCAGGGTCAAAGGTGTCACCAGAAAAGATCGAATGCGGAATGAAATAATAAGGGAAAACCTAAACATAGAACCAATACTAAAAACAATCGAAAAACAGCAGCTTAGATGGTTTGGGCACCTTTGTAGAATGGAGAACAGTAGACCAGCAAAAATGATTTGGCAAGTTAGAGAAGTAAGCAAGAGAAAAAGAGGTCGCCCAAAGAAAACATGAGATAACACAATAGCCGAAATTTTAAAATAAAAAGGAATGGCGGAAGTTTGTCCACGAATAAGCGACACACCCGACACCCACAGCGGGTACAAACGGGTTTATGATTTAGACGTGTTTTTAGGAAAGTATTCTGTATTTTTTTATATAATGGAGTTTTTAGATATTATTTTTTAATCACAAGTTTTGTTCTGATGAAATTGACGAAGCGCAACGAAAGCTCAACAAAATAACGTGTGTACTTTAAAATAAGTATTATTCTCTAAAAAAACCACTAAATATAATCACAGTTATATATATATACAGGGTGTCCCATAACTAATGGACAATATAGGAACTGTAGAAAGGGGTGATAAAAATAAGTCGTTTGATACAAACATGCACAAGTAAAATGTTAATAGTAAGCGAGATATGGGGCGTTAAAGTTGACAAAATATTTTTGAAAATTCGTAATATTTAGAAAACAACTAAATGTATTGGTCTCAAAATTGGTACACTATGGTTTTTAATGGTAATAAGCATGATATTGCCTTAATTTTTAATAATACTTCTAGATGGCGCTGGTTACACAGTTAAAATTTGATAGATCAGCGGTATTTTTTTTCCCCCTGTATAATGTGCATTTTATTACAAAATAATAAAAACTGCATCATTTTGGAACAAAAAAGGTATACTTGTTCAATTCCCATATTTTAAGTCGTTTTCAAGATATTGCTATTTTAATACTGCTTGCCACGCCGGCATTTAAAAATTATTACCTAAATAAAACATTGGTTGTTCAAAGAATACAATTTAATTGGAAAAAGAAAAGAAAAAAAACAATAATTACATTTATTTCATTAAATGTTGTAAGTGACCACCGTTTACTTCAATACATTTTCGTAAACTTTTTTGTAAATGTTGTCTTAATTTAAAAAACATCGCGTTGCCATTTTTTAAAGTATTTGCGGCTTCATGAATTTTTGCTAATAGTTCGTTTTGGTTATGAATTTCACTATTGTAGACTAACGATTTTAGATATCCCCATACATAAAAGTCCAAAGGATTAAATTCTGGGGAACGAGGCGGCCAAGGAAACTCACTGCCCCGTCCAATCCAACGATGCGGAAAATTGTTATTTAAATTCTCCCGGACTATAAGTGGATAATGTGGAGGAGCACCGTCCTGCATAAACCACATATCCTGCCTTACAATTAAAGGAACTTCATCAAGTAAAATGCCTAAATCATTTTGCAAAGGTTCTAAATAATTTACCGCATTTAATCTGTTAGGGAGTTCAAATGAACCAATGAAATTATCGCCAATGATTCCACACCAGATGTTGATTGAAAACTCATGCTGAAAATGAGTTTCTTTGTATTGATGAGGATTAGCAAAATCGTAATAGTGGTTATTTCTCCAATTAAATACTCCTCTGCGTGTGAATGTAGCCTCGTCCGTAAACAGTACCTTTTTTAAAAATATTGGATCTTCATTGATCTTACCGAGCATTGATTGACAAAATTGTAGTCTCCTTGGTAAGTCATTGGGTAATAAATTTTGTACAGGCGTGAAATGATATGGGTACAATTTTTCTGTATGTAAAATTCTTGACACACTTGATTTACTTACACCAGTAGCTGCCTGCAAGCGCCGAGTACTCAATTCAGGATTTTCTATAATTCTTGTTAAAATTTCATCCTCCATATCAGCTGTAATTATTTTAGGTCGACCACCAGAATTTTTCTTACGAAAAGAGCCGCTTTCACCTAAATTGGAGTACAATCTTTGAAATTTTTTACGACTGGGTACAATTCGGTTTGGATATAACTGCACGTATCGTCTAACTGCAGCACATGCATTATAATTTACTTGTGCATAAACACAAATCATATCCCTTAGTTCATTATTTGTAAATTCATTGCCTCTAGGCATTTTTAATGAAAGCCGTATTTTTAGTTCAGAATTTAAAAACACAGTAATGACAACTTTTCGCTTTTAACTAGTAAATTAATGACAGTTCTTTTAATAGTCACAGCCCTCTTTAAAATATTCTAGTAATTAAGTTGCAGTGTAATGATATGCACTGCAATATTAAAATAGCAATATCTTGAAAACGACTTAAAATATGGGAATTGA
>CAJUYG010000456.1:25300-37290 GCA_910591675.1 Galerucella calmariensis
AAAATTCCCATATGGTTCCAACTTTATGGCGGACATTGTATATATATTTGGACTTTAACTGGTCTAGATGTTTCACCAAAATAAAATGTGTCGCATTCACATGATATCTGACATACTTATGCAGTTTTTAGAATATTGTTCATGGTAAGCGGTTCGTAACAGAAAATAAAATGCAATCCACTTCGTAAGAAGGTACGTGGATTATTTGAATAATTTTTTTGAGATGAAGGGATTTATTTTATTTGAATATATTCTACAACCTTAAAAAATATATAGATATATACAGGGTGCTCCATAAGTGATGGACCAAAGTGAAATGGGAGATTCTTGGCCTGAAAATATAACAATTTGACGCAACTTCCTTCTATAAAATATTGATGATAAAAAAGATACAGGGTAGCAAAGTTGGAATGTCACAAATGTTTTTCCTCCTTTTGACGTAAAAAACAGCCTTTACAGTTAAAAAAATTTGTAGTTTCCAACATATTTAATGATTTCATAAAGTCTGCAAGATCACATTTCAATAATTGATGGGAAAAAAATGTTTTCTTGTATTTTTTCAATAACTACCAAGTACATATGGTTGGAATATGTAACAGGAACTAATTTATGAAACAGCAATGCATCCAAAACATTCGGAGAAGATTGTTGATCATATTTATCCAAACTTGTGATTTTGTTAACAAAAGAATTAAGCAGCCAACAAATTACAAAAGATGTTCAAAATGTTGTCGATTTACATTTATACATAATTTGCAACGTCTTCTCATCGAAAATCTCACACCTTGGAAAGACTGGCGATTGCCGGAAATAATTGCTGTAGCTTGTAATATTTTTAACACTCATCTCCGAATGTTTCAGATGCATTGCTGTTTCATGAACTACTTCCTGTTACATATTCCAACCATAAGTACTTGAAAAAATACAATAGTTATTTTCCTAACAAGTGCGGAAAGTGATACTTTCCCGCACGCGAATGCAGTTGAACCAAACGACGCAAAGCGGAGTTCGGGCAAGCGGTCGAGGGCGGGGAAGATAATTCACGCATGAATTAGGAACATTATTTTTTCTACGACCATATACAAAAAAGTATACCAACCCATTTTTCAAAAGTTATTTTATTTCAACATACATATACAAAGCTTTAACCAAAAACTATCATTATTATTATAAATATTAATATTAGAAACACAATTTGTTGCATTCTGTAAATTACTTGAAATTGCCGGTCCAGTGGAGTTATTTGGTGTAGATGGTAAGTAGATGACGTTAAGAATGGCATCGGTTGCAGGTCACATGAGGTTTTAAGTCATTTGTAGATGAAAGAATTTTATTTGATATATTTTCCTTATATCCAACCCGGGTGGTTTGATAGTTGTTTTATGACACTACTTTAAAGAATGTACAGGGTTATATCAAAATATCTTCAATATTTTATATTTTCAAAAAATTAAAAATTCAACAAAAAGCTAGAAAAGATGTAGATTTTATTTGATGGACTATTTATTCACCTGTTGTAACAATAGTTATAACTTCCGAAGTAAAAAACTATCTAATAAGGTCAAAATTTGGATAATTTTACTTTCCCGCACTAGTGCGAGAAAGTGACACTTTCAAAGCTAAAATGCGTGCGGGAAAGTGGGTTAAAACGCACGGTCGTAAAAAAGAATTTTTTTAAATGAATTATTAAAAAGTGATCTTGCAGACTTCATAAAATCATTGAATATCTTGAAAACTACAAAATTTTTGATATGTAAAGGTCATTCGTTTTCCACGTGAAAACTATTGAGAAATACAAAATTGAATTAAAATTGCTTCAAAAGTCAGTGGCGTAAATAATGGGAGGGGAAAGGTGCCATATTTTTCCAAATGTACACTACTGGATCAAAAATTGAAAAATATTTTCCCATCAAAATATTCCTTTTTACATTTAAAAACAACCTGCCCAATGTCAAGTCAATTTATCTATCCATTTTAAAGTTATCGAATTGAAAAATTTAATTTTTCAAAACTTTAACACCCTGTATTTTAAAAAGTAAATGTGCTGGACCCCTTAATCCTCATATCATTTTGTCCAATTTTACGAGATGTATCTACATGCAAACGTTGTAAGTGTCATTTGAAAACACCCCGTATATATATTAATTCCTCTAGGGGATATTTTCTCATTTTAAGAATAAATGGATTTGGGATCCTGTCTCGAACAAAGTAATGAAATATACTGAACGGAGTATGTATTACAGTCAAGAAAACCGCTTGATTTCTGTTAATAGAGAAAACTCAATGCATCTATTTATGAGAGAATTGAGCTGTAATCCCATTTTCTTTATTGCCAAGTAATATTATTTGTTTTTAATTATTTCATTGTTATATCGATTATATATGTACAAATATCGAAAAAGTCAATTAACGTAATTGTATTCAAAGTCCTTAGAAACA
Source organism: Galerucella calmariensis (assembly GCA_910591675.1). Classification (NCBI taxonomy): domain Eukaryota; kingdom Metazoa; phylum Arthropoda; class Insecta; order Coleoptera; family Chrysomelidae; genus Galerucella; species Galerucella calmariensis. The sequence continues at coordinate 27,740 of CAJUYG010000456.1, forward strand.
ATGTTATAACACACTCCTGGACAAAATTAACGCAGCAACATTGTATATTAAATCCTACAAACTGCAATAATCTATTTAACTTCAATAACTTTTATGAACATTAAAAAAAGTATTTGTATTCTTTGAAATTTTTCTTCTCAATAAAATTTGAACCAAGTTCTCAGGTAATACCGGTAATCCGGCATCATTAAGCTTTCAGACGAGACACTTTGAGGCCGGCTACTAGTGTCTGAAAAGAATCGCGCGGCTAAAGATACATTAATCTAAATAGACGCATCAACACGAGACATACAGATCGCGAAAAGTCTAATCGATCCAACCGATTTACACAAGTACGACTAGGAAAATATGAGCAAAACTACTTGAAAGAGAGAGAAGAATAATTGTTAGCAGTCAGCGCTGGGCGTTTTCAGCTCCAGCTACCAATCTGATATGACAGCAGCGTTGCCAGCTTAAAATGTTTGGTACTTTCTAAGAAACTTATCTTATTTTGCATTTAACTTTTAATACGGGATAACGCCGTATTTATTATTGGGAGAAATTCGAGACTGGTAATATTATTGACATATGAAAAATAAGTGAGATCAGCACGAATAATATAGTCCAAGAAAATAAGTGGAGAAATTACAATCTGCAATAAATAAAATCTATACACTGCTTTCGATTCAACAATTATTGGTATTTAACATTTTTGCCGACAAGAATTGGGAATAACTTTTACAGATAAATGCATTTGGCAACAGCTGACTGCGCACAATTATTCTTCTCTCTCTTTCAAGTGTGTTTCTCATATTTTCTCTGTCGCACTTGAGTAAATCGCATGGCTCGAATAGACTTTTCGCAATCTGTAGATGAACGCGTCTATTTATATTAATGTATTTTTAGCCGCGCGATTCTTTTCCGACACTAGTGGCCGGCCGCAAAGTGTCTGGTCTGAAAGCGCTCCAAACGTTGACCGGATCTGTATCTGTAGAGTAGGGAGGGTGAGTGTGTAGGCTCACAGCACTTAGGCCACATGTGACCCATTGTACATCCTCCCGAGGAGTTATCCTCCTCTGTTATTGTCCATCCTGTCCTTCTCAGGAAGGTGGACAGGTCACTAGGAGACATCTCCTTTATATCGACAGGTGTAGGCCAAGACTCACCGAACACACACTCTCTTATTGACGATAACTCCGGACACTCGCACAAGACATGCCTGACAGTTTCATCTTCCTGTTCACACATCCTGCATAGAGGTGTGTCCACTAGCCCCATAGTATGGAGGTGTTTCCTTAGTTGACAGTGACCAGTCAGAAATCCTACTGTTAAACGTAGGTTTTTCCTGGTCATCGCCAAATATTTCTTCGGCGCCAGCTTCCCAGGGTGATCCTGGCAAGACTGCATCCTTTGATTCCACCCCATCTCCAATAAGGGATTGAGCTTTGGTGTCACGTTTGGCTAGTTCCGCAATTGTCGAAGTCGTTAGGCCGTAGGTGTCACTGGGTCCTAGAATTTTTAGTCCAGCGGCTTCCCTGGCTAAAGAATCAGCAATGCGAAATTCCTCTTCTGGTTAGTTCTTTTGTGGCAATTGAGATACCAGCCAGTTCTGTTTGAACCACGCTGGTATTCCCACATAGCAATTTGACATCCTAAGCATATGCGTGGAATATTTTCAAAAAGAACATGGATGTGCAAAGCATGTTCTCATATAATACCAAAACAAGTGCTATAAATAGATTGTGTTGCGCACTGGTCACATGCTGGTCAGGTTTCAGAATGTGATAAAAGATGTTCTTATAAGATGCTGAGTATGTACCCAGCACTAAAAAGCTTGAAGTGCAAACAAAGCATGTGATAGTACATCATTTTCACATGCTACGCGTTTTCCAGCATAGGCCTTCTGATATACAGTACATCATAGGCATGTGCTATCGGCGTATATATTACATACCTAAGATACCTACCTATCCGAGTGCTATTAATCTCCTATACATGAGCTAGTGTAGATGCCAGGCACATGCTGAGGATATCTCGTATTACTCGTGGGACCTATTACACTTCATTTTACGAAAATAATGTACTTTGCACATGCTCTTCTGAAGTTTCTCGCCTGCAATGCATACACTTTTTAGGTGCTATGTACATGATATAGAAGTTAACTTTTTTGTCAACCTCTTATTTTTCATTTACCATTTACCAATGTAACATTAATAATTAGCGCAATGAAAAATCCTTGTTCTGGGGGGACCTCCATGCCATCTGCATGCCATGTTGATCACGGCAACCCCTACGCCAGGTAAGTATAATTCTTTAGCTTTGGTCCGGTATTTGATTTCCGTGGTTACATATGAATCGGTGTAAAGCTACAAATAAAAGTCAGCGCCCTCTTTCTATGCGTTTATGTATTATTTCGAATACTTTCAAATACTTCCAAATAATGAGTTAATCACATGCGATAAAGTATATGCTGAAACAGGATGTGAGCGCATATGCGAAGGACATATTCAGCATGTGCATTGAATGTACCAAATAAAGTTCTATGTTTTATACTTTGCACATGCTAAAAATATGATTTAAGGTTAATCATTAGATTATTCAGATATATACATGCTAAGTGTATATTATAAATGGAAAGATATATATGATAATGGATTCAATATCGAATGAAGTTAGCTTAATAAAGAATATATATATATATATAATATAAAGTCATTATCGCATTCTAAAAGTATAGTTGCCCCTGACTTTATTTTATGGTATATGCGTAGCATTTGCTTTGAATGTACCAGATGCATATTTAAAACGGAAGGGTACAACACCAATGATGGCTTTGAATCTATTAAACGAAAAAATGTAATTATTTATTCATACATGTATGTAAAACGAATAAAACGTGCTGAAGATCTGATGTAAAATTACCTGACCTGATTGATAATCCCTATCACATCATATCACATGCTTAGGATATCTGTGAGATAAAATACTTCTGATATTCTTCAAGGTATATACTCAGCATATGCGCTGAATGTAGTGAAAAGGATCTTAGTTAATGGTAAATCATTATTATATGCTAAATATATAATTTAAAAAAAGCATTAGGTGGACTTTTATGGTATGTGCAAATCATATGCGAAAGATCTACGGAAAAAAACAAGCTTGTCTAAAATTCTTAGCACTTGCTATGGATGTATGTACAGGGATGTGCTCAAAAGTATGTGGACAGCATATGCTAATCATGTACCGAAACGAACATCTTTTACGGGACGTTGAAGGCATATACTTGGCATATGAATCTTCTTTCTTGTTGTTGTTTCCCATTCCCCACTTAATCTTTAGGCCTAGTGCTCTCGAGTAAACTCCACATCCTGAGCCTTTGTTACGTTGACCGGATACGGTGCTAGCAGTTTTTGGCAATGTTGTGACTGATGCACGAGTGAGTAGGTTCGCTCCAACCAGCAATTCTGTTATCGTACGTAACCAGTAATTGAACTATTCAATGCGCATGCGTGAGTGAAATTAGTAAAATGACTGGTAATCTCTTACCAAACGGTTGGAACGTATTTTGAACTAGTTTAGTCACAGAATATACCAGTTGGTGTATACTGTGGTTTAGTAGTTGCACCGATTCTGTCGTACATATCTAGTGTTAGACCTTGCGCGGAAATAATATAATATAATATAACTAGACGAAGAAATAGGGATGCTGCTGTAAATACTTTGCTGTGAACAATTTATTTTATAATCATTGCGAGAGTATATTTAATTGTATTGACATTAATCAGAAAATTAAAGTATAAACACAAGACATTTTATTTGTAAATATGAAGCCTTCAGGGTTAAACATATATAAAAATAAATACAACGATCTTATAAAAACCAAAATGGACACTTTTAACCTAAAAATATCAAATTAGTGAAACTTAATACCTACTAATAATATCACCTATATCACAATAATAGAAGTATTTTTAATCCTGATAACTATGTAGGTAAATGGCAAAATTATATGTAGGTATGTTCTATTTCGACCATTTCTCAATTATATTATAAGCAGAAGCAATTTAGCAGAAAATTTTTTGATAATTCCAAAAACCAATCAAATTTCCTCATTTTATATCATATGAACAATCTCAGCCAATCATGTCAACATTACACTGAAAACAGACCATGGGCAATTTTCACACGTTGCTATGGATACATATTGATTTATTTCGATTTTGAAGTTTCGAATATTTAATATTTCGAAATGTCACGATTTGGTTGTAATACTGAAACAAAAAATTTTCTATCCGAATAACCCTCGGACATTGATAAATGCTCAAAAATTTTATGACAACTTTCTCAAGCTTGTTGCTTGTAGGCAAAAGACCTCCGCCTACGGCGTCGGTCTGTTTCCAAGCAACAAGCTTTCGAAATCTGTCATAAGATTTTTTCGAACAATTATCAATGTCCTTGGGTTATTACTACTGAATATAAAATGGTTTCGGACTCCATTCTTCCTTTTTTTAGTTTATCAAGGACTACACAAAGTCAGTAAGAAACGATGCACACTATTTTCAAAACAGTTCAAAACGATTTTTTTTCAACTGCACATGTGCGTTAGTAATATTACTGCAAATTACTGGTGATTGGAACGAACCTATTGTACTTTGAATGCGTTAGTGGTGTACATGCGTGCGAGTCGTCGTTCGACGTAATTCCAAAACTCACTCGCTGCGCTCGCTCGTTTTAGAAACTTCATCCGCGTGAATAATAGCCATTCTATACAATTGAAAGACTATACTTTCTCCACGACTAGGAAAAAAAAACTTCCAGTGAGGATCGAGCCTCGATCGTCCTCGCCATAGTCAACCACCACTAGGCTATATAAAGCATATTTGTAAAAGTGTAAAGAGTAAATATATATACGTAGCTCATATTTTCAATCGGAGCCCTTACATTTATGAATGAAATAAATTTCGGGAGGTGTACTTATTCACTATCGCCATTTTTTTCTCTTATAATAACTAAAATTATGATTTTATAATTATTTTGACGTTTCAAACGACGCGCTGTCAGAAGCGATTTGCGTTCTTAGGTATTTGACTTTTCAAAGAGACGATTTTATTTATTCATTTTAATTAATTTCAGCGTGAATTCTGATAATAATAGAATGTGATTGGCTAACGAGAGTGAATTCTTTTTATTATTCACTGGTGTGAAGAATTTATATCATTATGCAGCTAAATATGTAAAAATAATTTGTGCGTTATTATTTAGTCGTGGAGAAAAATATTAATACCAGAATTGAATATTTAAAATAACACTGGAAGTTGCATTTTCAATTTCCGAAAGGAGATTGTCTCCGCTTGAACTCATTTTTATAGATTTTTCATCATTCAACTTTGACAATTTGATGACATAACTAATTCATTTTGTTTCAACAGCTTTGTTTGGATTTGTTGCTATGGTCACAGAATATGATACACAGTACCTTATGTTTGCAGACGATGATATTAAAAATACGTTGGATTGAATTTTTATTTAATTTTATGATATAGGTACTGTTAATAATACTAATAAACAGTTGTGGATGAAATTTTGTACGTAACACGTGCGATAGGAATTATTATAACGCATTTATGTGATTATACGACTCAGCCTACGGCCTTGTCGTGCACTTCACATGCGTGCGTTAAAAATGTCCATTTGCCACTAATTACGTAAATAATTAATTGTTTGCTCGTTGTCTAATCTGGTTTAATCTTAACGTTGTATTGGAAATGAAGCTGATTTTATTTATGTTACATTTTTTATAAACTACCTATATAACGTACCATGACCGTTGATCAACTCACACTAACAGTTCATTTTGAACCGAAAAGGAAGATCATCCAGATTTGATCAATTCGGCCGGACTGAAAATGACGTTGGATTGCAGTCCCTAGTGCAGTGGGTGCTTTTCGTTGCAGTGTCTTCAGAATTTTACATGAACATAAATTCCATCCTAACAAAATTAAATTAGTCCAAGAGCTATATAAAGACAATTTCGACCGAAATCTACTGTTTTTTGATTTGATACGTGAACGACTGCAGGACAATAACTGCTTTTTCGACGAATGTTCATCTGCATTAAAAGGTGGAGTTAAAAGATATAACTGTAGACATTGGGTAGTTTCATAGTCAATCAACACAAAAATTGAACATTTTTGGTGACCACATTGTTGGACCATATTTTATTGAGGGAAACAAATGATGAGTCTTATTCACAATTACTTGAAGCTATGGATCCCCAAATAACTAGAATAATAGAAAATAAGAATACCATCTCAGAAGCTTTGCTAGCGTTTCAACAAGATGGGACATTTCTACATTACGCTCTCGATGTAAGATAGTTTTTGAACAAATCATTTCCTGGTCAGTGGATAAGTGGGAGAAGCGCAATTTTGGAATGGCCACCTACGTCACATGATTTTACCACCCAAGACTTTTTTTATTGGGATATTCGAAATTATAATTTATGCCACACTTTAGAATGTGGACAAATATCCCCAGATATGTTACATAATGTTCGAAACTGATTTAAGTCTCGATTGTATCACTGTCTGGAAATCAATGGAAGTGAATTTGGGTACGTTATAAAATAATTTACTATTGTTCTGCTGATGTGGTATGAATCAAAATATGTCTATCAGTAAATAGAAATTCTCGGTAACTTCCACTGGTTAACTGTTCACATATGTATTGTACATTTTTGTAATCCTATAGTAGAGGAGAATCGAACAATGCAATCATGTATAGAGTGTTCCATTTGAAATATTGGGTGGGATGACTATAGGGGGAAGGGGGCTAAAGGTCTACATATGAGAGACGTTCCCCTTTATATTATTTTTGACGATTTTTCTCATTTTTCAATAAAAGTGACGCCCTCTGGAGTAGATAGTTTTCATTGAAATGCACTGTATACATAACATTTACACATAATATACGTAAGGTTATTTGAAAGTTGTATCAAAATCGATTATCAATTTTTTATTTTTTGAAAATATCTAGGATCTCATCATTGGCTATATTAATATCAACATTAAGTGAAAATTGCGATAAAATATTTCTAAGGAACAATTTTCCCTCGTTCATCCTCTACATCTAAAATTTATGAGCAGCTTTTTCCACCACAGTTATTCGGGATATTTCCGATATTGGTTGGAGGTTTCCATAAAGTGAAATATTCTCAGAATTTTCAATATCTATATTTCAATCCAAATTAAAATTTTTGATTTGAGCCCCTACAATATTTCTTTTAGTGTCATTTTTTAGACTGCATGATAAATACAAACATTGAAACACTACTTTTCCAGTTGTGATACCTACCTTTTATTTAGCTGTCAACACAGAACGATAGTGCTAAAATTACTTCCATTCGAAGTTTCGTTTAAAAGCAAAGTTTTAAGATGAATCGGTTTATAATCCCCACAAAGGCAAAGCATTCTGACATTGAATTATTTGAGGGCTTCACTTTTCTACGAGGAGAAACATTTTTGCCATATTATTTTAAGATATCGAACATTATACACGACGCGTAGAACATAGGTATTTATTTTCCTCGAAGCAGAAAATCCATAGGTCAACGATCAGGTAATTATCTAGCGCCAAGAATATACACTTCAGTATCTGAAGAAATAAGAAATATACCGTCTTATAATGCCTTTAAGAAACATCTTCAAAATTAGATTCTACAGAAAGATGGGGAAGAATTTCACTTTGATTACTTATTGTCAGCCTGGACGTTATTTTGATTTTCGCGATTATGATCTCTCCCGTTTATGAATTTTTCAAATTATGACACCATTTCCTAAATATTGCAATGTGAATAAAGTTTTTTTGAATTATTGAATAATGTCTATTTCATACTGTACCCTAATACTTTTACGGGATAGTAGCACATAATGAGATATTACGTGCTACTATCCCGTAATAAAATTTTACAGGCTTTTACATATTAAAAACTAATAAAAACTCAGTTATACTTCAAAAGTATGAATATACATTTATTGAAATTCAGCAGCAAAACAATAAACAAAACTTACTTATTGCCTATATTAATATTAACGGTTATATTTCCGTTCCCATGAATATGGATTCCAGGATTTTCATTAAATTAATTATTTATCAAAGAGTCTCTACTTTCTGACGCATTTCCTTTTTTTTGTTGTATCACTTCAACAAAGTTTTCTCCATGTTGTATTATACAGGATACCCCATTTTTCACCTCTATAAATATATTAATATTTAATTTATTCACTGCTCTCTTGTGTTTTGTAGCAGTATGAAAAAAAAATGTTGCACGTCACACGTTCGGTAAACTTTTACAGTACTCGTTCCGAAATTCCGGACTTGGCTGTTGTCATCTCACTCGTACTGTAAAAGTGTACTTACCGGACTAGTAACGTAAATAGCTACTACTGGTGCTAATAAAAAAAAGATACCACTGTTCTTCTTCTCAATCATATTGAGATTGATCTGCCTCTCGCACACACACACACACTCAACCATATTGATCTTTTTACTTTTGGATTTTTTCCTAATTTTCTTTCATTTTCTATTTTATAACCTGTTTCATTCACATTTTGGAATCATTTTAATTTATATATTTATGTAAGTAATTTTATTCAAAGTTTAATTAGAAATATTTTACTACGTACCTACCTACAAGCTATTTATAATAACTGTGTGGTGTATGTTTATTTTCTTTGAAATTATGTATTGTGATATTACTTTTCTATGTATAAACATTATTATAAAATGAGTCAATTTTAAGTAAAAACGAAATAATTGATGAACTATGGGCAATTATTCCCTAATAGCATAAATTGTCCAGTCCAAGAACGAATGTGATCGGCATTATAGGGTGGGTCCGATGTTAAAATTAGTGAACTAATTAAGATCATAGTTAACTTGTTCAAAAATTGAACAAATTTTTTTGAAATCGCGAAGTTTATGAGCAAGTTAATTTGTACCTAACTGCTGGTACTTAAAAAAAACCAAATTACACGACAGTGACGAACGGGCATTGGAAAAAAAATAAAAAGTACACAAATTGAGCAATTCTTCGGTTTTTGATAGCTTAAAACTAGCAATACTTAACACTGAAATATTTTGTCAATCAAAAAATATACGGCTCAAAAACCAATCATCATGTCGTCGTATTAACCAATTTGGAGATTTTTGTAAATATCTATAACAGTTCTTTCATTAGATATATAGCGATTATGATTTATAATGAAGTCACCTCCCAGTACGATTCCATATCCTAGGCCAGTATATCCTAAAGAGCGCGATAATGTTCCCTTGTGGGCACTGGAGGCTTAGAGGAGAGCAGTAAGGGGACAGAAAAAGTTGCAACTTTATATTTTTAAATTTATTGAAACTAAAATTCTCCTACTACACAACATCCGTTCATTAGTTCATATTTATATCCGATTTTATTGTAAAAATTACGCTATTCATATCTCAAAGTGGTGGCTCGTGGTTAAAATCGTTAAAAAAGCAACATTTTTGAAATTAATTTCCAAAAACACAGAGGCAAAAAA
>CAJUYG010000456.1:42290-53194 GCA_910591675.1 Galerucella calmariensis
AAAGCAACATTTTTGAAATTAATTTCCAAAAACACAGAGGCAAAAAAATTTTTTGGGTCACGCTTGTTTTATATAAAAATAATGCTCTCTCAAAAAACAACCATATTTTATTCAATTTATACATGTTAAATATGACAAACTTAAATTAAATGATAATTAGTCTGGAATTATTCGAAAAAGGCAGACAAATGAAACCGTAAAATAAATCACTCATCCACATCCGCAAATTCAAACAGACAAATCATATATAGACCTGCGAAAATTGCGATGAGCTACTCTGTTCTTGTCCTAGGTGGTCTGTTTAATTTTATTATATCGGGCGTCCACTATCCTTCAGTTTTAATAATTTTTTTATTTTAAAAAAATAATAATTTAGTTCACTTTTAGTTCATACATTTTGAGCCATTTACACAACAAACATGATCAAATGCGTGGAATGAAAAAAATAATTAAAACACAAGCCCTCAAAAGAAATCAATCAAAATAATAACAATAAAAACTTATTACGTCAAAGACGGATGATCATTCTCATTATTTCGCATCAAATGCTCTTCTTTACTCCTCTAACCACTCTATTTATCCCTTTTCTAAGCGTTTAATAATCAGTCTATCCATCGTCGATATAAACTCGGGCTTTTCACCTAGCACATGTATACAATTTCGGGCGTGTTTCTCTCACGCCGCGAAAATCATCAGCGCTCGGAAAATTTCGTCCTCATTTAATGCTTTGAGATCAAGAGTGGTCACCAGCCCAATTTTGATTTTCGCCGGGTACTTGATGCGGAGTAACGTTTACCCGGGAATCTTGAAAAATGGTCACACAGCGGTCTTGAAAGGTTTTAGGTACCTAAATTTTATTCAACGGGAATACTATAGTATATGTGCAGTGGGTATATTTTATTATTTCAAAGTCTAACTTGAATAGGTATTCTTTTAAATTATTTTTTGATGTGAGTTCATTGACACAATGATCTAATGGAGGAGCTACCACTGATATCTAGTGAAAGAATATCTAGTAATAGATATCAAAATAAAAAAAAAATGTGTCGTCGAACGTGGATTTAGTGCTGCTAACTAAAAAGAAAAATCGTTCGCACGTTATAGATCGTGACTCTCAGCTGTTCTTGAGTCAATTGGAACCTGATATTGAAAAACTTGTATAAAATCATCAGATTCATCCCTCACATTACAGTGGTCTTAAAACAAATGTTGATTTATATTGTTACGAACTCAGTGATTCGGAAGCCGGTCCTGTCACAAACTATGAATTTTGGCGAATGCGACCTTTCTAGAAAGGTTCTTTAACAGGTAATGTTCCAGACTGTTCTCGCAGCGTAAAAGGCGGTGAATTCAAGAAAGTTCTAGAGTTGCGGAGGACTATATATACGCGGGTTTTCGAGTGAGTCGGGGAGTTGTTCAGTATACAGTGAACCGGTAAACAGTTTCAGTATACAGTGAGTGAACAGATAGTGAATATAAATAGTGTTGAAGATAAATTAGGACAATTATTATACCGAGTGTAGATAAATTATTAGAAATTAAGTAGTGTGTATATTAATTAGGTTTATTATAGTGTGTAAGTGTTTCTTCAATAAATCAATAGTAATTAGCCATAGTGAGCGTATAATTTTATCCCACGGTAAAAACTGTTTAAATAAATAAGAAAAACATTATATTGGTGTCAGATGTGGGGTAATATAAATAAATAATTACTCAAAAATGGCTAAGAGACTATGTTACCTGAAAGTGACGGAACTAAAAGCAAAATTAGAAAATCGCGAGTTGGAAACGTCCGGAAATAATATTGAATTAGTTGAAAGGCTGAAAATAGCACTGGAAAGTGAAGACTTGGATCCAGAAACATTCTTATTCAATGACGAGTGCTCCACCCTAATCTCATAAATTTCTGCTAACATTTCCTCCAAGGACGAAAAGATTTCTACCATGAAAAATGATATTTCTGCTGATATAGACGAAAAGATTTCTACCATGAAAAATGACATTTCTACTATGAAGGACGATATTTCTTCTAATATGAACAAGAAGATTTCTACCATTAAGAATGATATTTCTGCCGATATTTTGTCAATAAAAAGTGATATTGCCGCTGTCGAAAATGAGGTTGAAAATAAAATTTCGTTCCTAAAATCAGATATGGAGAATAAAATAACAACAATGGAGGGAAAATCCAGGAGTTAAAGAGGAAAATGGCAGACTCAAGAACACAAGCCATGCCAGCAAAAGAAAAAAAGATCGAGACAATAAAACCCTGCAAGCCAGAAACACTCCCCAAGATAGAAGATATTGGCAGTTTTGCTCGAGTCAAGACACCAACGTTCGACGGAAAGATGTCGTGGACCAACTATGTTAAGCAGTTTGAAGCAGCCGCTAGAGCGAATAATTGGTCCGACAGGGCATTGAACTTGACCATCGCGCTCAGGGGAGATGCCTTAGATGTGCTTCAGACGATACCTCTTGAAGAAACGGATGACTTCGAGCAATTGAAGAAGAGGTTGGACATGCAATATGGTCACGAACATCTAGAACACTTGTACCAATCTCAAATGAAGAATCGAAGGCAGAGACGTGATGAAACCCTTCAAGAGTATGAAGTGGATATCGCCCGACTAGTCCGATTTGCTTATCCATCAGCACCAGAAAACATGATGGAATGTCTAGGCATCCAGGCCTTTATTGATTCCTACGTGACCCTGATATGCAGAGGACGCTCCGTTTAGCACATCCCAAAAAATTGGTCGATGCATTTACTGCTGCTCTTAAATATGAAGCAGCCACGAAGGCGTCAGGATATAACAAAGTTAGGACCGTTCAAGAAAATGGTGACGAAGATAGATTTGATCAGTTAGTCAACTTAATCAAAAGCATGGTAGACCGAAAGCCGAGGAAGACTAGATGCTGGAATTGTGGCGAGTTTGAGCATGTACACAGCTCGTTTAAGCGCCCTCTAGAACTCCAGCAAACCAAGAACCCCAGTCCCAGGAAAACTAGAATGGCCACGAGGGGGCAGCTCCGACCCAGGATCGTTCCAAAGACCCTCCCATACTGATAGCCTCTCTCAGATGTCGTAACGACAGTGTATATGTGGATGGCGAAGTGAATGGCAGGAAATATACTCTGCTGGTGGATACTGGAGCAACAAGAACCATAATACAGCTAGAGATAATAAAATCTAAGAAGCTCCTACCAACGAAGCTGCGACTCCGGACTGCAACAGGGGAGAGTGCCAATGTTAATAAGGAGACGCAAATCTAATTGGGAATTGGTGAAGAAAAATTTACACATACGGTAATAGTAGCTGACATCGAAAAAGACGTGATTCTGGGAAGGGACGTAATAAATTTACATGGTTTCCAGCTAGACTTTAGAAACAGAACCATCAAGGTGGGTTCCGAAGAAGTATTCCTTCATCCATATGAAAGCAGAACGGTGTTGGCAGCTGTACAGGAAGACACTGTACTCCCTGCACGAAGCGAAACCATGATAGTAGCGCAGCTACAGGGAATCACGACGAAGAGGTTGGTAAAGGCGTGCTAATTGGAATAGGACTGGTTACGTCACCGAAGGAGATCACAGTACGCGTCATAAACGTGAACGATTACCCAATTACTCTCAAGAAGGAAACCGTAATTGGATGCTGTAGACCGGTGACGTCTACAGTTCGTCAAACAACGACAACCGACAATTCTAATGAGAGATTCGAACAGATGTTGTCAATAGCTGGCCAATCCTTGAATCGAGCTGAGAAAAGGAAAATGAGAGAACTCCTCTTGCAGTATCGAGACCTATTCGTACCAAAAAGAGGAAAGACTGGTAAAACATCAGCCGTCAAACACAAAATCTATACTGGTAATGCCAAGCCAATTAAACTATCAGCTCGAAGGCTATCACAAGCGACGAAAGAGGAAGCTGAAAGAATAATTCAAGAGATGTAGGAAGAAAAAGTAATAAAACCATCTACTAGTCCATGGGTGTCTCCAGTAGTGCTCGTCAAGAAAAAGGATGAAACTACCAGATTTTGCGTGGACTATCGCCAGCTGAATAACGTGACGAAAAAAGACAGCTATCCTCTGCCTCGGATCGACGATACGCTAGACACTTTGGCTGGCAGTAAATTGTTTTCCATCTAGGATCTGAAGTCTGGCTATTGGCAAGTAGAAATGGACCCAGAAGACAAAGAGAAAACTGCTTTGACCACCGGATCCGGATTATGGCAGTTCAACGTCATGCCCTTCGGGCTCTGTAATGCGCCTGCGACATTTGAAAGACTCATGGAAAATGTATTGAAAGGGTTATCTTGGAAAACTTGCCTGGTCTATTTAGACGACATCGTAGTATTAGGGAAGACATTCGAGGAACACCTGAAGAATTTGCAAGACGAATTCAAACGACTTCAAGCTGCTCAGCTTATGTTAAACCCGAAAAAATGTCAGTTACTCCAAAACCGAGTCAACTATCTGGGTCATATTGTGAGTAGCGAAGGAGTGGCAGTAGATCAGGAAAAAATTGCTTCCATTAAGCAATGGCCGCAACCAACCGACAAACATGAAGTCAGGAGTTTTCTTGGACTTTGCACATACTATCGAAGGTTCATAACGAAGTTTGGAGATATTGCCAAGCCACTAACTCGACTCACAGAAGAAACAAGAACTTTTCATTGGGATGAAGACTGTCAAACTGCTTTTGAAACCCTCAAGAGACATTTAACCATGGCACCGATACTAGGATAACCGTTACCAGAAGGAGACTTCATTCTTGACACTGATGCAAGCAACGTAGGAATTGGAGGAGTACTCTCACAGATCCAAGGAGGGCAAGAAAGAGTGCTGGGATATTTCAGTAAAGTCCTCTCCAAACCAGAACGGAACTACTGCGTCACGAGAACTTTTGACGGTAGTAAAGTCTGTGGAACACTTCTATCAGTATCTCTATGTATCACGAGTAATCGACCACATCGCAAGAGAAAGGCTCCCATGAAACAGTATTATTATAATGTTGAAAGCCCATTCGAAACGATTCCAAACCAAGAGGCCGCAACTGTCGCAGAGATGTATTGGTAAGAGAATTCATTAGCCGATATGGAGTGCCCTTGGAAGTTCACAGCGATCAGGGAAGTAATTTCGAAAGCCATGTATTCCAGGAAATTTGTGATAAGCTGGGAATGAAGAAAACCAGGACAACGGCATTGCATCCACAGTCAGACGGAATATGGTCGAAAGAATGAACAGGACCATTGGAAAATACCTGTCTAAAGTAGTTTCCAGTCACCAGAGAGATTGGGACAAGTACCTTTCCCTATTTGCATTGGCTTATCGATCTGCTATCAATGAGTCCACAGGTGCGAAAATCCTATTTGGACGCGAAATGAAGCTTCCTTGAGACCTGGAATTTGGTTGTCGTCCTGGAAAAGATCTAGCGGGAGGAGACTACGTGATCCAGTTGAGGAAAAGGATGGACGATGAACACGAATTGGTTCGAACGAATCTCCAAGTTGCCAACGACAGAATGAAAAAACGCAGGCTACAAAAGGCAGTTTCTAAGGAGGAGACAAAGTATGGTTACACAACCCAACGAGGAGAAAGGGCTTTTCTCAAAAACTACAAAAATCTTGGGAAGGTCCATACTTAATCAAGAAGAAGATCAACGACGTCATCTATCGCATAAGTAAGATCCCCAATGGGGGATCCATCCATCCAGTCCAGGCGACACAGGAGTTCCAGGAGGAACTTACTTTTAAGGAGGAGGCAATGTTACGAACTCAGTGATTCAGAAGCCGGCCCTGTCGCAAACTATGAATTTTAGCGAATGCGACCTTTCTTAAAAGGTTATTTAACAGGTAATGTCCCAGACTGTTCTCGCAGCGTAGAAGGCGGTGAATTCAAGGAAGGTATAGAGTTTCGGAGGACTATATATACGTGGGTTTTCGAAAGAGTCGGGGAGTTGTTCAGTAAACAGTGAACCGGTAAACAGTTTCAGTATACAGTGAGTGAACAGATAGTGAATATAAATAGTGTTGAAGATAAATTAGGAAAATTACTATACCGAGTGTAGATAAATTAGTAGACATTAAGTAGTGTGTATATTAATTAAGTTTATTATAGTGTGTAAGTGTTTATTCAATAAATTAATAGTAATTAGCCATAGTGAACGTATAATTCTATTCCACGGTAAAAAATGTTTAAATAAATAAGAAAAACATTACAATATTGTAAAATTGTATTATCATTGCTAAAGTTACATTATTAGTGCTCTTTCTGGCAAGGAAAGTCTCGTTCGGAATAAATATTTAATTAAACACCAGACGAAACTAATACGTTATTGAGGTTTTTTAGGTGAAAAAAAATTGGAGGCGCTACAAAAAGCCTGATTTTCAAAGTGGGCGTTAGACGAAATAAGTTTGAGAATCTCTGCTCTAGACTATCGCAAAAAACCATTTAGTACTCAATTTCCAAATTTATTAGTTGTAGATCACTTGCAAACTTGGCGCATTCAACATTTCAACCCTGTCTAGAGGTTATTTTTAGCTTACCAACAGCACACACTGGTACCGCATTGTTTAATCGATAAAATACCTAAAAACTTTACAAAATTGAAATTCGCGCATTATACTTCATTCCAAGATACTTCGTTTTGACTTATGCCAACAAAATTGATTTAAGACCAAAACCCACTGCAGGTAGGTATTCGATTACAATAGCACAGTATCGTTTATTTGTACAGGGTTATTCATTATAAATTACCCACCTTCTGCTTTATTAGGTATATTTTTACATTTCTGGAACTGACTTTTTTTCTGATTTCAAAAATATATAACATGTTACCCCTACCTTGTACCGTTTTTTAGTTATTAAGTGCTTAAAAGTATTTAGTTGTTACTGTAAATATAAAAAATATAACATCATTAAAGTAACCTATGAAAATGACAACTAATACTCATGTTTGATAATTGACATTTTCCTGATAAAGTAATTAAAATGGTTTGTCCACGACTCTTACCAAATTGCAGTGTTGACTCGGGGACAATAACAATTTCTAGTGCCGGATCTAGTTTTTTGGAAGTTTCCACTAAATTTTTAAAACTTCGCCATGAATTAAAACAATAATCATAATCGGATATATATTTATGTATTTATTTAATACCCATATGTACATTCTTATGATTTTTTATGAATAGACATTTTAGATACTAACACAAATAATTACAAAAATCAACCAAATTTTAAAGTACAAATAAATCTCAATTTATTTATTATACACCTATGCATTTTGATAATAATTTGTATCACCAAACTTAATATCAAAAAAATTTCTTATATCATAGGCCAGGATATTAAATTATGTAGGTACTCTCAGCCTTTGGAAATCGAAAGAACTTTATTTTTCTTTCCAAATAAATGTTATTTGGTCTCTGTATGAACAATACACTCCGCCGTGATGTTTATTCATTTTATAAGAATAATTGTCTACACCACTATATTTTTATAGTTAATATTACCACAACGCACAATCGATTTGTCAAATAACACAATTAATATCGCCGATTGAACACTTTCAAACAAATAAGCAAACAAAAATGAGCAAAGATTACAAGTGATTTTGAGCATGTTATGACGTTTTGAGCCAAGCCGTCACCGTTATTGTGCATGGTTGCCAGGGATATGGTTTGTGAAAAAAAGTAGGTATAGTTTGTTCAACCATCCTTTGCCGTTATGTCATAATCGGTGACGTATTCTGCTGTTTTACGAATGTCTTATATTAGTTGAATGTTATTTTACACTTAACCTCAAAATTATAATCAATGACATATTATGTCAAGCATTGTTTCCAAAATATGACAACTGAATTGTCGAAAGTAACAGATAAAATGTATGTCGACCTTAGATCACCTTAGATAAGAAATACGTTAATGACGTCATAATTCCGTCTCATTCATTTAATGAGTGAGAGAGCAAGCTGGACAATGTATGACGTAACGGCAAAGGATGGCTGAACAAACTATATGTTGAAATAATACCCTTCTTGGTGTGCGTCATCGATTGTTAATGTCCTTCTAACACATTACGTAGGAAGAAATGGGAAAAAAGGCAGGTCTGTGTTTAATCCTAATCAAAATATCACAATAATGAACCGTTTAAATGTATCACAAACGTTAACCCTAATCTTTGACTTACAAAAATTTGATTGGTTGATGTTTAGACTACGCACAAGTGTAACCTGTCAATCGGGAGCTCAAATACTATGAAGGCGTTACTTTCGTAGCGGCAATGTGTCTTAAGTCTTTTTGTACTGTCACACTGACAGTTCTCGTCGGGTCTGTACTTTGTTGTTTACGGTCAATTATTATTTATGAAATATGAATATTAATTTTATTGTTATATTTATTTAAATAATATAAAAATATGCATAGATAAACGGAAAAACATCGGCATATCGAAGGTTCTCAAGTATTTTTAGTTAGAAAAAGAAGCTGGTAATTATTAACTTCGTACCCTTTTAAAATTTGGCTGAAAACGATCCTGATGATTTTATTTATCAAATTCAAGGTTAGTTATTATGTCAAAATAACAAATAAAATAAATGACTTGCCGAAAACCCTGATATACGTCACAAACGATGACGCACACCAAGAAGGGTATGATTTCAACCATATATATTTATGGTATGATTTTTATACATTATAATCTTTTTAATTGTATAATTGTTTTAATGTTAATAAAATTGATTTGAAACAAGTAATTATCGAATATTTGTATCTGTATAACTATCACACTTAAAAATAATGCTTATAAAATATTTGACCCATAATCGTAAGTTGAAAGAAATATTATGCAAATTGACAACCCTGTTGTCGAAATTTCGCGAAGCAGCTCACCAACAATTATTGTGCAGGATAAAAACAGTAATTAATTTTTATATTATAGAATAAAATTTTTATAAGCAGAATAATATTACCAACAATTATTGTGTAGGATAAAAAATTATGTGTACACCATGGCAGTGAAGTGCTTTTCCAGGCCCCAAAAAGTGGCCATATCTTCTTCCGTCCTGAAAAATGCCACTTTACCGGTATACAATATACTATATTTTTCTCTATCTACTGCCGACTTTTTTG
Organism: Galerucella calmariensis; assembly: GCA_910591675.1. Lineage (NCBI taxonomy): Eukaryota > Metazoa > Arthropoda > Insecta > Coleoptera > Chrysomelidae > Galerucella > Galerucella calmariensis. The sequence continues at coordinate 51,421 of CAJUYG010000456.1, forward strand.
TTTTATTTACAGTCATAGCTCATGCTTACTTTGCTCCTCTTCGATTTTATTGCAATAGCATATCAAATATTATTTAAAAAATGTTGTTCGATCTATAGCAGATCTTGTCGAGCTATGTTCAGTTGCGATAGATGTACATACGATTTTGTTGTAAAAAAATGTCATAAAAATTTTAATTCTTAATCCATTTGGAATAAAATACTCTAATCTAGTCCAAAAGTTATTCCAGCCTATAGACAGTGGGTCATGCTTAACATTTATTTGGATACATTTTCCGAAGGATGTATAAAAGCCTTTGAATGAACCAATCCTGGTATATTGTACCAGAAGTCTAAAGCTGCTCTTGCTGTCCAGGTATTTAGTGTTTGTTTGGGAAAACTTATTGCGACGCAAATTGTACGTTCTGGTCCGATAAAGACACAAGCAGAACCCTCTCTTGCAAAAGAGTCCTTGCCTTCTCATTTCCCTCCATGCCATAATGCACCCAGACCAGCGATACTCTATTGAAAAGAATCTTTTTTGGCAGTCCAAAACCAATTTTGACGTTACACGGTGGAAGCTAAATGCTTTCAAAGCCGCTTGGCTCTCCGAGAAGATTTTTATTGTTTTTTGTGTGAAATTGGCGTTAATTTATGACTTAAACACGGTTGCATAGGATCCTAGCGACGTTGAAATTTTTGTCCCAGGACCGAGACCGTATACACCAGCACCAAAGCTGAGGGTGTTTTTGAGCTATCTGTGTACCAACAGCTGTCTGCTCTTAATAGTTCATCCTTCGGAAAACCTATTTATCCCTATTTGGAATAAGGACGATATAAGTAGTCGTAGTTTACTGTTGGAGGCATTATGTCAGAGATCGTTACCAGAGTACTGTAACTTTCTGTGTGCAGTAGCATTTTGCTTCGCTTTGTATAAACCTGATTTACCGTGAAGTACAAAATATTTGTAAACTTTAGGCATATATTGAACTACATATTATTATTCGAAATATTTTTCGATAACATCTGCAAATTAGATGTAATAAATAAAAGTCTATATACGGTAGGCCACCCATCGAATTTATGAAAGGGTAATTGATAATTTAATGGTGATTGGTGTTGGCAATAAAATGCGGACCTCCATTGATGGCAAATGCCGCGCAATGGCATGCATATAAATTTTATATAAATTCGAACATTGCGAAATAATGTATATCTACAACTGTCATGTAACGGGTATGATATGACACTATTTTCAGTGTCATAATGACGTATATTACCGTACTAGTGCGATAATAATAATCTAGAAACATATTAATACCAGAATTGAATATTTTAAACAGCACTGGAAGCTGCATTTTCAATTTCCGAGAGGAGATTGTCTTCGAACTTATTTTTATAGATTTTTGTTCATCCCACTTCGAAAACTTGATGACATAACTGATTTATTTCATTTCCACAGCCTTGTTTGTCTTTATTGCTATGGTCACAAAATATGATACACAGTACCTTATGTTTAAAGTCAATATTATTAAAAATGCGTTGAATGGAATTTTTTTTTATTTTATAATATTGGTACTGTTAATAATACTAATAAACAGTTGTAGATAAAATTTTGTACGTAACACGTGTGATAGGAGTTATTACACGATTAATAATGTCCATATCCCACTAATTACTTGAATAACTATTATATTCAAATTAATATAAAAACTCTTAAAATTTTTAATATACGGTGCTATTCAAAGTCCCCTCCCCCCCTCGTATCTTTTGAACGGCTACACTTACATTAATAA
>CAJUYG010000456.1:58194-68404 GCA_910591675.1 Galerucella calmariensis
CAAGAAATTGAAAAAAGAATGAATAATATACCACAAGGAACATACAGAAGATATTTAAACAATTAAATGTTCATAAACTAAAATACTGAACTAAACCACTACATGTTAACTAATAAAAATTAAAATGTTTTAACTTTCAATAATTGACAGTTCACGTGACGTTCCCTCCGATTGGGCGATTCTGCAACGTCACGCTACAAATGCGCTCTCAAGCGGATGGGCTCGATATTATAACTTGGATACAAATTGTAGAGTTAAACTGCTAGAGGGTGTGCTGTGCTAATCACGGACTGACGAATACACCAAAATCACAATCAATACATGTCTTGAAGTGAGCGTAAAAGTTGTGACAGTAGCGACATCACCTCCAACCGCAAACCAAAATTCGAAAAATCTGACAAGTCACGTGGACTAGAAACAATGAAGTATTATCACAGTTTCCTGTAATATTGTCGTATTCAATAAAGCGCGCTAGAAAATGCCAATAGAATAATAATTATTCTAACGCTTCACAAGTTTTGAAAACAAACAGCCTGACTCACACAGAAGAGGCTCCCATTGTTTTTAGGTATATTTAAGTGGTATTGTATATTATCCAATCGTCTTGTGTGCTTTTTAGTAAAATTGAGGGCTTTCGAGTGATTTCGAGCTCCGTTATCCGTTTTGGAGTGTTATTACATGAAATTGTGCGTTATTGGATTAAATTGGGTGACTTAGTTAACGTATTCCCTGTCCCATAATGAAACACCCTGTATTATTCAAAAAAACCCAAACAAAAGCATACAAACTAGGTTTGGTAAAACTTGAAATCTTTGTAAATGTCCTCCATCTTCCAACGACAAACATATACCTAGAGCTTTCAAAAGCACGTGGAATATCAATGAAACTTTTTTTCACTTAAATAGATAGCTGGTATTATACTTGAGAATATATTTCGATCACTCATGTATACCCTTCTCTCAAACAAGCTTATTGTAGATCGAATACCATCAGATACATTTGTTCTTAATTTCATGTTTATGTTCTTCTTTTATTTTATTTATCTCCATGTTCTAACTCATGATAATAGGTTCGTCCTTATTAAAAAAGTTTTCTTTACCTTCAAAGAAAAAATAGCAAACACCCACATTTGAATCAAACTTCGGTTTTATTATTGTTTGACGAAGAGTTCGAAAAACAAACCTTGATATGAGAGTATCTGTCCAACGACAAGTTTAAAGTAAACAAATAGGAGTTAGAATTTTTTATAACAGTTGATTGCGCTGGGAAAAAGTTTTGGAAGGGCTGAAACAGTCAAAGATAATTTTGGGGAGCTTCAACCAAGTGAGAACGAATGCTTGATTGAGTTAGACTGCTCTACTGGTGTAGAAAGAAGAATGTAGTTTATGTGAGATGGAAGAAAAAAGTCTCCATCCACATACCTGAATTTATAATAGTACAGAATCCCAATTAGCTTAAATGAATCCTGTAGTGATCCCATATTTCCTTCAGAAAGTAAGTATAAATGAGCTACTAGACATAGACATATGTAACTCCTCTAAAATTTAGAAGCTATTTAACGGTATTCGCTAACCAGATTTCCGATAAAATTTTGAAGGATTCCTTCAAAATAGTTCTATTATTTTCGAAAGAATGTTAAAATGCGCCTTTATATAACCCGCTAACAAAAATGGGAAACAAAAGGAGTGACGAAATTTGCAGGCAACTAATAGAGCTTTCATTCATATCCAGAAGCTGCTAACTGGTAAAAGCATTAGTAAAAATACTAAGATGAAAATTTAAAAAGTCTCCAATAGACGGAAGTGGAACAATGTGCCCATCAAAGAAAGGCAAACTAAGGGACAGACAAAAAATAGGACGAGAAGACCAAATTATTACTGATTTACGAGCTGAAATCATCAAAGATATGATAGGGACACAGTTCCAGTTATTTTGTGTCCTTGCAGATCAAGGACACAAAATAACTGCCATACCAATACATATCAAAATTCTTACAAGTCTTCACTTTTATGATTCGGGGGGATACCAAATTCTGGACTGGGTTTTTTTGGTCAACCGAGCATGCAATGAAGTTACTAATGTTATTTATAATCATCTATTACCTGATTGAGGTGTTTTGAGAGCCATAGATTGCTCATATACTGCAATTATATCGCCACCAGAACAATATCCTAAGCTTTCGTACTACATCAAAAAATGATATTACAGATCTTAATAGATAGTGATTACAATATTTTAAAAAATGGATCACACATTACTTGCGTATTTCCACTGTTTGGATGTTTTTGGCGGATAGAATAAATTTAATTTTGGAATTCAAAACTTTATTTATATTGGGTAAATCCACAGGGTCTACTGTTCCTCCGAATAGCAGCCCATTCTCTTCTTAAAGGCTTATTGAGTATTCCTTTTGTTTTTTTGTCGTTCTCGGCAACAGTGACATTTTTTCACTTCTATAACTACTTATAATAATTAATTGACTAAAAGCGTGCAAGAGCCCAAAAGCAGTTCACATGAGTTGGTTACAAATGTAATTTTTTTTCAATTTTGTCTCTAGCTCGCTATTGAATGCTCATTCGCTCCTCAAGCATTGTTGCCAGATACTCTACTCAAATTTTTAAAGGAACCCTTTAACACCTCTTTAACATGTAGAATATCATTTCAAGTGAAAGCATGTAGAGGCTTATTAAAAACTAATTTTCAAGAGGCCTCTAAATTTTAAAGAGTTTGTTACAGAATAGACCCCTTAGTAGAATACCTACGCCATTTTTGTAACACAAACATAGAGATACTCCAAATAGAGGCAACAAGCCAGCTTCGAACCCGTCAGCATATAAGAGAGAGATAGAAAGTGTGAGGTTTATGATGTCTTTCTCTAATAGCGTGTATGCTTTATATACACAAATAAAGACAGAAAAACCTTTAGGGCCGGTTTTACAATATATTTATACTAGGTATAGTTATTCTGGGAATAAAGTTATACCAGAATAACTATACCTAGAAATGTCTATTGTAAAACCGGCCCTTAGTCGTCTATCTCTTTCTCTCTTACAGGAGTTCAAACGGACATTCCCAATTACATAGCGCCTTCTGGCTTGTTGCCTCTATATGTAGTATCTCTATGAACACAATACAGTTTGTAGAGTCTTTTGAATTTTTTAGGAGTTGACTGACCTGTAGTTTATTCATATACGTCGCTAGTATCTTGTAACTACCTATTATATTGGTAACGACATACAAATTAACTGTTTAATGCCCGGTTTTATAAAGTAGAGTTAAATATCTCGAATTAACCCGAGGGTTAACTCTCTGGTTAAAATGCAAAAATCACCGTAAAAAAATATAAAACACCTTTCTAAAGGCGCGACCGTTGGCACGAGCCAATAAACCAGCCATGTTCCAATGAAAATCGCCGAAGTGTCGGTCTCCTTCGAAGGAAGCCAATGAGAACGGAAAGTGGAGACGTGCCAACTACTGGCCTCTCGCGGCTTCAGTTGTGATGTAGTATGTCTGCCTGTGAGCACGTGCTTTCAAATGGTGTGAACGAGAGAGAAAGTTATCAATTCAAAAAATCTATACCTGTTCTGTGAACATTGTGAAGCTAAATGAATGTCATCTCATATGTAGACGTTTTTACAGTCTCTGACTTTGCCAATTTGAATGGGCTCATTTACATATTTTATTTTATTATTGGGAAGAGCACATCATTTTGAGGCTCTGTACAAAAAATTAGACGTCAGCGAGACTCCCAAGTCACCTAAAAAAAATTATAAACATTAAACAGCGCTCCTTTCCGAATTTCAGGCGTGACGTCATCCCATATGAAATCTCTTGTTGAGAGAGCGGATAGCGCGCCGATCGGTTCTCGGTTAGATGACTACTTCGCTAGTAACAGTAGGTATTTTGCTAGCTTATATGCTTATTATTTATTATACGTTTTAGCAAACTCTAAACAGTGTTATGTTTGTGAAATGAGAACGTTTAGAAATAAATTGAACTATTCGACACAATGGACCAGAACCAGAGTAAAAAAAGCTATAAATATTGAGCGGTTCCAGAATGTAAAAGTACTACGATTAAAACATCTAACAAAACATTTATTTCTATTAATAAGGATGCAAAAAAAACGGAAGCAATGGCAGAAAAGCATGAAAAGACTCAAAGCAATAACTGATAAGTCAACATACTTTGTTAGTGTATTTTTAGGATTTTATTTTTCATCAATAAGAATCGTTATAAATTACCTTATAAAATACGTTGTGAATCCATATTGAGAGGGTTATTGAAAACCACACGCTTGTATTAATCTAAATTTTTTTAAATACGAAGATGATATTGTTCTTATAGCTTGTGGTGTTATTAATTTTCAAAATTATTTAATAAAATAATGGATCAGTTCTTCAAAAATTAAATTTTATTAAATAGGTACTGCTTTTTTTTCCAAAAAACAGGTACTTAATCTTTTTCAGTGAATCATCAACAAAACTGGCGTAGGTATATTATGTTTTAAAAGAAATTATTTTATTTGATTCAAAGTCCGGATCAGCTCTAACAAATATCGCTTTTTTTTACCAGTGAGGTGCATGTGCATTTGAATCTGATGTAAACATTTGGAACTAATATTACCTGCTTCATCAAAATAAGTTTTTTTTGTTCTTTTCAACATTGGTGATTTAATTTCCACTACACATTCATCATAAATAGCTTTGGAGAATCTCCTCCAATTGGGCAGTCTGCAGTTAATTAAATTAAATTGCAATTTGTTACTGAGTAACATAGCGTTATCTCCGTAACTTTGTCTACCAGACCAGGAATAAAATAAAACATCTGGAATCACCCTGTATATCATTTGAGAGAGCATGTATTTATGAAAATATTGACATTTTTAATCATTCTTGCCGGAAAACAGCCAAAAACGATGTGTCACATAATATAGAATTATAATTTAATAAACTCGTGTTTTTGATAAAAAAAAGCTCCATAATCATTATCAAGTCCACTTCTGGAAGATTTAATGAGTTTGCTTTTTTAAAATTAGGTCCACACATTTTATTTTATTCACACAAAATTTTGCGAGTAATTCAAAATAAATAAATTCTACGCGAGGCACGTTACAGTCAGAAGCGTAATGTTTGTGCACATTAACTTTCATAAGCGGTCACGTCACAGTAATAGTCTTCGCCCCGCTACGGTATGCTTGTTTAATTGGCTATATTAGTAGAACGACATATTCTATCGACATGAAATTTTCAGAATCATATTTTTATCATTAGTACTTTGTTTTACGACAGTTAAAAATGATTTAAAAATTTCAGTAAACGAGCCCATTGCCGACGGCAAATCGTGTGAACGCGCCTCAATTTCTTTGTGCATTATTTTCATAGACTCCATTTCACATAAGAAGAAACCACGTCAAGTTTGTCAACTGTCTTGCGCAGAAATCAAAATCGGTCTTGTTCATCTATGTCACCTCGTAACGACATTTTCATGCCATCGGCATTACAAACGATGTTTCATGCCAAAATCTATTTTATTATTGATATTTGAAGTTGTGTTTGAAGCAATTATTTACTGTCGAATATTTTTTATTTTTGAATATTTTAATGCTAGTTTTAATAGCTAGTTCATCTGTGAGTGGTGTGTGTTTTATTTGATCTAGATTCTAATTTTGTTTTAACCTACAAAATGTAAGAACGGTACGGTGGATTTGACAACAAGTTCGCCCATACGACTGCAATTGCAAGTGGGTTCCTCTTACGTGAAACGGAGTCTACTATCTGCTCTCGATCAAACAGTTTTTTATGTTTATTAAAATCATATACTAAAATTTGCACTACTTCTTCCAATCCTTCTATTTTGTAATGATACGAACACTTTTTAACGTTTAGAAGCTTGTTTTCTCGTAAATTTTACAGCTTTTCCCAACCACTTACATTTTGTAATAGCAAAAGCAAAGAGGTTGGCTACAAACATACACACATACAGGCGAAGCTAATGAAAGCGTATTAAAAATAAGCACAGTATATCTTTTAGATCTTAATGAATGTAACATCAACACACATACATGTTTGCATACTACATACAACTTAAAATGGATCTTGTGCTGTTTAAGTGAGGAAAGAACAAATATGTTAATTGCTTCCAATGATAGGTGTGTCACAATTTATAGTGCCTTTTTCATTTTTTTTCATTCTATTTTTTCCTTATACATATTAATAAATGCAAAAAGGACCTAAAGGAGGCACAAGTACCCGTACATCATCCTATGCTCTGAACTAAACGAAAGTTAAAACATTAATATAATATAATAATAATGTCATTTTTAGATCGATTTCTAATGATAATAATAATAATAATAATAATAATGTTTATTCGCATAAATAAATCGCATAAATGTTTCAGACTTTCAAAAGCAGTTTGGCAGTATCCATCCCAATGGAAAGTTCATGTTTCTTCTGAAATCGAGTTAGTGGCTTGGCAATATCTCCAAACGTTCTTATCAACCTTCGATAGTATGTGCAAAGCCCAAGAAAACTTCCGATTTTATGTTTGTCGGCTAGTTGTGGCCAATACTTAATGGAAGCAATTTTCTCTGGATCCAGTGCCACTCCTACATTGCTCACAATATGTCCCAGACAGTTGACTCGGTTTTGGAATATCTGACATTTCTTCGGGCTCAACATGAGAAGGGCAGCTTGAAGTCGTTTGAATACGTCTTCCAAATTCTTCAGGTGTTTCCCAAATGTCTTCCCCAATACTACTATGTCGTCCAAAAAAACCAGGCACGTTTTCCAAAGTAGCCCTATCAAGACATTTACCATGAATATTTCAAGTGTCACGGGCGCATTACAGAGTTCGAATGACATAGCGTTAAATTGCCATAATCCAGATCTGGTGGTAAAAGCAGTTTTCTCTTCGTCTTCTGGATTAATTTCTACTTCAGGTCCAAGGTTGAAAACAGTTTGCTGTCGGATAAAATATCTACCATATCATCGATTCGAAGCAGAGGATAGCTAGCTGTCTTTCTTCCACACGTTGTTCAACTGGCGATAGTCCTAACAGAATCTGGTAGTTCCATGCTTTTTCTTGACGAGCACTACTGAAGACACATATCGGCTAGTCGATGGTTCTATTAATTTTTCTCCCTCCATCTCTCAAATTATTCTTTCATCTTCCTCTTTCTTCGCTTGTGGTAGTCTTCGAGCTGATTGTCTAAATGGCTTAGCATCACCAGTATCGATTTTGTGTTTGACAGCTGATGTTCTACCAGTATTTCTTCTTTTTAGTATGAATAGGTCTTGATACCGCAAGAAAAATTTTCTCATTTTTATTTTCTTAGCTCAATTTAAAGATTGGGTAGCTATTAACAGCTGTTCAAATTTGCCATTAGAATTGTCAGTTGTTGTTGTTTGACGAACTATAGACGTCACCGGTACGCAGGATACAATTCTGGCTTCCTTCTTTATAGTAATTGGGTAATCGTCCACGTTTATGACTTTTCCAATCAGTACTACCCTAACAACCTCTTTGTTGTGGTCTACCATCATAACCGGTGTACCTTCTTTCATGATGCCCTGTAGCCGCTTTACGATCACAGTTTCGCTTCGTGCAGGTTGAACGGTATCTTCCTGTACAGCTGCCAACACCGTGCTGCCTTCAAATGGATGAAGGAATACCTTCGAAGCCTACTTTAGTGGTTCAGTACCTGAAGTCTAACTGGAAAGTATGTAAATTCATTACGTCCATTCCCAGAATCACATCTTCTTCATTGTCAGCTACGATTATCGTGAATTCGTGAATTCTTCTGCACCAATTCCTAATTGGATTTGTGTCTCTCCGTGAACATTGGCACTCTCACCTGTTGCGGTCCGGAGTCGCAGCCTCGTTGGCAGAAGCTTCGTAGATTTTATTATATCTGCTCGTATAATGGTTCTAGTTGCTCCAGTGTCTTTCTGCAGGGTATATTTTTGCGACTCACTTCTCCATCCACATATACACTGTCGTTACGGCAACTGAGAGATGCTAACAGTATGAGAGGGTCTTTGGAACAATCCTGGGTCGCTGCTACCCCACTTAGCCGACCTGTTCTAGTTTCCCTGTGGCTGGAGTTCTTGGTTTGATGGAGGCCGAGGGCGGTTACACGAACTGCGTTGATGCCCTAGCTCGCCACAATTCCAGCATCTAATCTTTTTTGCTTTCCATCAAGTTGACGCTCTGATCAAGTCTATCTTCGTCACTCTCTTCTTGAATGGTTCTAACTTTGTTATATCCTGAAGCCTTAGTGGCTGCTACCATTTTCAAGAGCATCAGTTAATACATCGACTAATGTTTGGGATGGGCTAAATGAAGGGTCCTCTGCATATCAGGGTCACGTAAGCAATCAATAAAGGCCTGGATGCCCAGACATTCCACCATGTTTTCTGATGTTGATAGATAAGCAAATCGAACTAGTCGTGCGATATCCACTTAATACGCTTGAAGAGTTTCGTCACGCTTTTGCCTTCGGTTCTTCAGCTGGGATTGGTACCAGTGTTCTAGATGTTCGTGACCATATCAACGAATTCACTCTTCTTTCCGGTCGTTTCCAGCTCGCGATTTCCTAATCCTGCTTTTAGTTCAGTCACTTAGTTGCTCGAACTTGACAACGGTGGTTTTAGAAATAGTTTCCAAACAATGATGATTGCAAAAATCAAAGATTGTGCTACACACTTTTTACCTCTAAAATCACAATTGAGAATGATCGTTCCGCAAACCTGAGGTACTGCATAATATCGTCTTTAGATCGCTACAAATCAGTTCCTAGTACGAGTAGACAGATTCCACTAATTGAATACCTCTCCAAGGTGGATTGGAGGTATCTTAATTGAATATTTAGTTCTAAAGTTAATATATACAGACTGTGTCCCATAATATTTTGTACGAGTTTTCTTGTGAAAACGAGATAACAAATCTATGATAATACGAAATGTAGTATCAAACATGATTATAACAACTGTAAAAATGTAAATTTATTTATAAAATGTGCTAATTAAAAATGAACCGTTACATGGTTGGCTTAATTAAATCAATCACGAATCCACAAACTTTCCACTACGTTTTTTTTAATTAAAAGGTTGTACTGAAATAGAAGCAATACAATTATAAACTAATCCTGGAGTAGATCGTTGCCTTTTAAAGGTGAAGGTTTTCCCTTCATCAATAATAATTTGACGCTTCCTCTCGTTTTCTGCCGTTGGGCGATGCTTGGCTAGTATCCTAAAATGATGACTGGCAGATTATCAAGTTCTACTCAAGCAAATTATGAAAAGAGATACACATTTTTAGTAAAGAGGGTATACAAACTTACGTGAATATTAAAACCATTTTTAAGAAACAAAAAATAATTATTTAACAAATATTCAAGTAACAAAAGGTTGGGCAGATTTCCACTTAAATTGTGAAGAACTTATTTTTTCATGTAGGTACCGATCTGACCTTGGCTAACCATAATAGAGTAACTCCTAAGTAGGTATTGTATGAAAGCTAGAGTCTGAAATTGCATTAACTACTTCTGAACCAGTGTCATCAGTCCTACTGGAGACACGTCCAAAAACAGCAGCACAGGAAACTCCTTTTCAAAAATCCCTAGGAGACGCTGACTAATACAATATTAAACAGAAAGAGCCAGATAAGCAAACTCACTCACTCACCGGCTACTGCACCCTAAGGAAGCACATGCATACAATCTGCATATACAGGGTGTTCCAAGATTTTTTACTGACTGATGTAACTCGGGTATTAACAAATAGGTTTATTTGAAAATTGGGTAATCTTTTTGGGACCTACAGTAATTCCATCCGAGGTATACAGGGTATCTGTGACAACATCATAGAAGCAGGGACGTCATCGCAATGAAAAAAATTCAATGGAAGGGAGGATCAAACATTGCTCGAAAAGAGAGCTTTTTATTTCAAATTCAACAGTGTATCACAATAGAGGTACTCATTAGTCAAGTGGATAATTATATCAAATTTTCAATTTATTGTTTATTCACTTTATCTCATTGTAAGTTAGTAAATGTAATAGCTGCAGGGGGTCCACCAGATCCAGCAAAATGTTTAAAGTGGTCTATGAGAAAAAAAAGTATGGGAACCTCTGCTCTAGTCCTAGTCCTAGTAGAACTGCAAGCGTATGCAGACGACCTTGTCATCTTGGCAAGGACCAAGTCAGG
>CAJUYG010000456.1:90566-102617 GCA_910591675.1 Galerucella calmariensis
AGTAGTAGTAGTAGTAGTAGTAGTAGTAGTAGTAGTAGTAGTAGTAGCGCCAGCTATTCAAAACCTCTCGAACTTTTTTCTTCTCATTATTTTATCTTCACACAGGAAAACGGTGTTTTTAACATTGTATGAAGCTTAAAGCTATGTACAATTATTATGTATAACTTTTTTTGGCATCTTTTATGATAACAATGTCCTATCTTTATCACACTAATCAATCATTTTAGGATATAAATATTTTTTTTAAATGCTAATATTTTTCATAACTTTAATTTTTCTTACAACTAAAACAGATACTACACAAAGATTCTCTTCCATTCTATAGTTACGTTACAAAATAAAACTATTGGTATTCTTACAGTACAATACTATTTCGGAATAGCTAATTTGTCATTTATCACATGTCAAAAAATTTACCAAAACTAAAAAAAACATTGGTATGACCCAAAATGGGAAATAAAAAAACTGTGTGCGTTTAACCAATTATTGAGTGAGTAGCTAATCAAGCATGCTTTTAAAAACAGTATGAAAATATATTCAGTTATTCCATAAATAAATGATAATTTTGTCATAAACAAATAGATCTTAACGTGAAAATTTTGATTGGTTGAACGCTCAGCTAATTTTTAGAATCATAACGAGTAAAAAAATATTAAAATTCAACTTGTAGATTGCTTGTAAACAAAATCTTGGGAGCATGATCATTTACCGTCTATAAGGATGGTAGGACTGGACGACTCCATACGTACTACCCCGTTGTGGTCCATTGATATAATCGCCTGCAGCAGCAGAACAAGTTCCTATAAAAAATTAGTAACAGTTCAAATTGTAGTCATGTACGGTTATTGCCGTAAATTATTTTTTAAATAATGATAGCGCAAAATTCATGATGACTGTTTCCTGGCGCTGCTGTATATGTCAAAGTTGACGGTGAAAAGGAGAAAGTGGTGGGCCCGTTCATCCCAACAAAGTTGATTAGGTAGCAATTTTTAGCGTAATACGTGGTATCTGAACGTGCCAATCTTGATATAGAAACATAACGAGATTTTATATTTGATATATGGGGCCACTATAAATTACGTCTCACGTCAAGGGGCCGACGAAGTCGGACAAGGGGGTGGGGAGGTTCCTAAATTTCTTGACGTCACATTTCAAATTCTACCTTTATCTGAAGTGTTAAGACACGAACTCAAGATGATTGAGTTTTATCTTGAATTATGATAATCAATCGTTTTTTGTTTCGCTAATTTCTTGGAAATGTTTCATTTGATCAAAAACTATACCATAGCTCAATTTTTATCAAGCAGTTCACACATCTTAATTGATTAGCTTTTGAGATGTTTTTATTTTTTTATGCAGCGTAGTCGTTTAAATTGAAATAAAACAAGTTTCGGACCATTTGAATTCAATAAATATTTTTAGGTTTAAAATTGGAAAATATGTGACTTCACACTAGGGAGGAGGGTCTCACAGATGTGACTAGCTGTGACAAAGACAAGGGGGTTAAAAATCCTGAAATTCCTGTGAAGTAATTTATGGATCATTTTCGATTCCCATTTAGTTTAATAGTTCCTGCGTGAGGTTCATTCATTTTCAAGTTTCAAATGTCTGAAGTATCTTCGAACCAAAATATGTTATGTCATTTTATATGTTTAATAACATGATATTTGGCATAAATGATAGTTAATTCATCATTGATCGGTATCGTAGCGTATTTCAATCACGATGATAAAATAGCTATTTGTGTATCAAGAGCAGAAAGTAGTACTTTGGCAGTCGAGACAGAAAGTCTCTGTCGATACTACCAAAGGCCTCTCTGCTCGAAATACACACAAGATTTTTTCTACGATCACACCAAATTAAATTAATTGCCATTGTTTGTACTTAGCAGTTTCTAGATTGCAGTTTCGTGTACCTATGTACGTAGGCAACACTTATTACATTAATGTCAGATATTTTTTAGATTTCCCTATTTCTCATTAAATTATTACGGAAAATACTGTTGAATGCTTTAACATATTAGAAAATCAACTGAAATATTTTATTCTACAGTTTATATTAAAATTACTACTAGCTCTCTTTTATCTAAGGCGTGCGCACGGAAAACATCAACTTTGCAGTTGCTTTTCAAGGCACAAAAGACGACTTTCGATAGTGGTCGTAGAAAAATTAAATTGCGACTGGTACTACAACTCTCACATCTGATCAGAAGACAAACCAATTATTTATATTCCAAATTTGAAGTTATGTACCTACTTTGGGAATAGCTATAAATTAATATTAAATTTGTTAATATTAACGACATAGTGAGCAATATAGGAATCTTTAAAGCAAAGCATAATCAACTCTGTGACACGCATAATTGTGTATTATAGCACCTAGTAATTCGAATCGGTCTTGTCCAAACATAGTATCATTTCAAAATATCTCGTTTCTACAACCCACTCCAGGTAGTTGTTAATATGAAAATTTTTTTACAGTTCCAAGAACCAATCAAATTTCCTCATTTTTTATCATATGAACAATTTCACTCAATCATGTCAACTTTACACTGATAACCGACCATGGGTTATTTTCACGTTGTTATGGAGACATATTGATTTATTTCGATTTTGAAATTTCAAATATTTAATATTTCGAAATGTTGGTTTGGTTGTAATACTGAGGAAAATATTAATGAACGTATATATATATACCAAAAAAAACACCGTTTACAGTGAGAAATTTGTATGGAAAGCATTTATGGACTTTTGCTACGATAGAAAGTATCAATTAGATGGAAATTATTTAACTTTTCTAATTGTTCCTTTGTTAATTGCACCTTTAAATAAATTGTTTTAGCTTTGTATATATTTAGCAAAAAATTTTCTATCCGAATAATAACCCTCGGACATTGATAAATGCTCAAAAATTTTATGACAACTTTCTCAAGCTTGTGGCTTGTAGGCAACAGACCTCCGCCAACGGTGTCGGTCTGTTTCCAAGCAACAAGCTTTCGAAATCTGTCAAAAAATTTTTCGAACAATTATCAATGTCCTTGCATGGGTTATTAGTACTGATAACAATAGCACGTATCATACTCGTTTCTTCGAAAAGCGAAAAGATAATGCCTAATATTTTACAACTGAAATGTTTGGCTGGTAAAATAATAGTTGGAACTAATTTTTCAATTTATTCGACTGTTTTATAATTTATTTGTGCTACTAAAGATATTTTTCCGATTTTTTATTTTTCAAGTAAAAAGTATTTTTCACGATAAATGGTTATAACCATCTCGTCTATAAATATTTTAATATGATTTTATAAATATAAAAACAGCTTTGATTGGTTGTTATCCTTTGTCTGACCCGTACAGCTGTATTTCCAATGCACTTTTTATATTTACAGATGAGATTTTCTTTTTAATTCAGTTATTTAACGTCAGCCTATTTCTGCGACTGAGGCTAATCACCATCGCCGGGAGCACTCTACCCCTATAATTATTTAAACTTGACAACATTGACATTATAGAGTGAAATATATAAAGCGTTATGGTTACCTATATTCCTACCTCAGACAGACACAGCTTCGACACACGCCGTTAGACGGTACTACGATGAATTTCTTGTAAAAAAGGTACATAACATAACAGTTATTTATGTACCAAGGCAGTAAAGTGATTCTTTATCGGACGAGTCTGAAATTATGAGACGAGCGAAGCGAGGCGAATAACAGGCGAGTCCTATAAAGACACTTTACTGACGTGGTGCATACAAAATTTTATCGCCAACTGCTCAGAATTCAGAATAAAAAACTGAGGTATACTTCATTGCATTTTATTATGACAAAATAAACAGCAAACATAGAACAAATCTACTTATTATTTGTTATATTTAAATAAAAGGTACACCCTGAAGCATTATAAAAATCAATTCCTGAAGTCAAAGGAGTTCCAACAATAATTTGTTATAAATAAATCACAATTATTTTATCGCCAACAGTCAGTAAAGCCGTCAATTATCAGATTGATTTCCGGAAGTAAACAAACAGCCTTCCTTTACTTCATCTACTTCATCTGCCGCATTTGCGTCAGGTAAAGTATTTTGACTTTGACATTACTCTAAAATCATCATCTGTCAGTGTCACGCTTCTCCCTATTACGGCCACAAACCACCTATCCTAGTGATCTGTGATTACGGCTCGATAATAGTTTTCTTGCGAACTCGCCTGTTATTCGCCTCGCTTCGCTCGTCTCATAATTTATTCAGACTCGTCCGATAAAGAATCACTTTACTGCCTTGGTACATAAATAACTATTCCAAGAAAAAAAAGCATTGAGAAAATGGTAATAAACAACCAGTGCAGCATTGGATGAAAATACATGGCATTTTTTACATCACTAGAGACGAAAGTTAACGTTATAAAAAATTCTCTCATTTGTAACGGAGATTTATTGATTGATTTTGAAAGAACATTTATTTGAGATAACGGGTGTCTGCATGAAACTGTTTGGTACGTGTATGATCTAATTATAAAGTCAGCTATAAAGTTGTAGTAGCATAAATTAATCTGTTGTATACATTGTAGGTATCTTAAGTATTTCAAAAACCAATTTAACTACTTATCTACTGCACTTAAATTACTTGCTTACTTATCAATTTTTATTATACTTACTGCAGTGAGTTACCTAGACATGGTGTTGAATCACAAAAAAATATATGCATTAATTGAAATTTAATAGATACAGGTGATTGATAAGTGCGATAAAGATAATGTTCATGAGATATACCAAAAAAAGTTAATTACAAATATTGCAGGCTGCTTTAAGCTCCACATTCAGGCATACTCAGGTAGAACGTAGCGTTTACATTAGGACTACATTAGGAGATTCTCTATCGGTCCGAGCCATGAGATTTAATCCATCTCGTTTCCCGCAACCCGTAGTGCACCAATCTCATGGTGAGAATCTCACTAATCCCATAAGAATAAGGGTCCTGCTATAATAGCAGAGACAAACAAATGAGTCAATGAATCTAATTGACGATCGTAGTAGGGTTCATAATAACCTACTCACACAGAACATATACATTTTTACATTCTAACTCGTTAACAGTTCTATTGCAATAAACAGAAAAACTACTCAAATTGAAAGAATATAGGGAAAACCACGTGGGATCACTAGCTTCGAAATGGCACATTCAAATCACAATATTCCCTTAAAGGGATACGTGTAGAAAATTAACATGGGTTGATTACTTTTCACATACCAACCATAAACAAAGAAATGACAGTATCATCATCTAATATTATTTTCAATAAGAGCAAAGGTCTCTTTTGTGTGACTGAGTAGGTTATTCTATAGTATGGATGTACAGTGCATACATAGGTACAATTCTTATTTGATAATATTTAACCAGACCGAGAAAGAAGTGTCATTGACACTTCGTTGACAATGCTCAAACTTAACACCATACACCAGGAGCTGTATTCTTTACTGAGGGAGTGAAGATTCCCGAGAGAACAGATATTTTGTCTTTGTCACTGCAGTGACAGAGTAGCCAGGCTGAATAAAGACAAACTATGTGTTCTCTCGGAAAGCTCTACTCCCACAGTCAAGAATACAGCCCCAGATTAGAATGAGAGCTTACATTTCACCCACGTTTTGTTTCATTTCACTTGTATTTTATTTTTTATTCTGTTTATTATTTGTTTTTTTGTTGTTTCTACTTGTCTACTTTCATATTTAATATAAACATACATTAAAAGGATTGCAAAATCTGTTGGGCAATAAATGATATCATTGCGGACAAGGTTGCCAAATGTTCAATCACACTTAGTCTCCAGTTCATGTGGTGTATTGATAAACGCTTTCTACGCGAGGGCTACGTATCTGATATTCAACTGGGCAAAGGAAGGAGCTCTTTTTATCGAGCCCGAACCCATTTTGTGGTATCTCAAAATGACGCATGGAAATATACTTCAGGACAATGACAGGGAAAAAGGTTGATGCAATATTCTGCTCACCACACTACATTGCTCTGGAAACTTCAGAAAACTGATCTGAGAAATTCTCACTGAACAATCAAATACTATATTTGCAAGATATGCAAAGTGAGAAGTGGAACATGCAGATTGGACGGCGGAACACATTATCTGCAATTGCAGGGTAATTGTTCACTAACGCTTTGAGCACCTGGAACAGGTCTACTTAGAGCCTGATATGATCTACATTCAACAAGTGAAGTTTGATCACCTTGTATATTCAAGACACGTGATAATAATTAATACATTATTTGTGAATCAAAATCAAAGGTAAAGGAAAAATAGACAGAATTAATTTTTTTCATGTGTTATATTTTCTCATTTCAGAGATGTGATAGGTACATTGTTTTTGTAAGTATTTAATAACTAATAAACATTTCAATTGAAGCTAAATATATTCAATATAATCTACCCCATTACAAATGCACTACTATATTATATATATATTTATATACTCATCATGTAATTTCTTAAAACAATTATTTCTGAACTGGTTATTTGTTCATAACAATTACTACTTATTCAATGACCATGACAATCTTTACTCTAATTTTATAGCTGATTGAATAATAACGTAGACCTACGGTTTTTCATCTCGTGCCGAACTACCATAACAATAAAATACTTTACAGGCGTTACTTTAACTGTATATTACAACCTATCCATATTATTACTTAAACAGAAGAATTTCTTGGTAAAAGTGTACAGGATAATCTGGAAATAGATTTCAAGTTTCTAGCTTGTACTCTAGACGGCGTATTCTTGGAAGAATCATTTAAAAGCCGGTATTCTATTAAAATATGGTTAACTATACTATAAATAAGTAAACTTGAAAGAGGCTTAAATTTCGAGCGGATAATACGATTACATCTAGTATGAAACAATTACATCAACTAATAAAAACCCAATTTTCCCTCCCTTCAACTGAATGCTCCAGCTAACATTGAAAAAACCGGCCTATATACAACTTGCTACTGACATTTACTTATTGAACACCTAGTATAATTAGGCAAATTTCTTAGAAAACGCGTATTTAAATTTTTCTTCATGGAAGACGACCCCTAGCGCTCAAGCTAGAAAATTGAAAGTTATTTTGATGGATTTCTCCTGGACCCTGGTCACTTTCAACAAGATTTTTTTTCCTAAAGTTAAAAGATGGATAGTATTTGATAAACAGCCGAGAGATCGGCTGGTTAACTTGATACAAGCGAAAAGGATATTTCTTTCAACTTTTGTCTGTCAATTTGCATATGAAATTGAATATTTCTTGTCGATAAGCATTGAAAACAGATTCTTTTCAGAAAATATTTCCATAATAATAATATAATTATATTCATAATTGAGGCTAACAGTACAATAGTGGAGTAACCCCAAAATGTTCTCAGATAATGGAAGAATTTATAAATCTAGTTCTTTAATATATTTTCACATCTTTGTCCATTCCCTATTCTGCGAATATCCTCTTTTTATTTGTAAGAACCGTGTTCAGTGAAATAGAATTAATAAAACTCTAACCAAAATTTTACTTGGGAAAAATTGTGGTTTACACTAATAGTCTCAATTATTAGTATCGACAAGAGATGATAAAAATTTCGACCCCTTCTACTAGAAATAGCAAATTGCAATTGGTGAAATACATACAAATCTATCAAGCTCAATTTTTATACAGTGGTAGAGGATTATTATTAATGAGTACGGTTGAAGAAGTTAAAGGAGGGATAAGTCATGTAATTCAACATTCACTTAATTATTAAATAACACCTTTTTCATCAATTAACTACACTCCATTTAAAAAAGGCAGAGAGCAATAAACCCTTGTAAAATCACCATTCCAAGTGTGTCCGTGCTTGTGATTGTGCAAATCTCAATAATTGTGAATTTTATATTTTAGCAATATCCTGAAATCATGTGAAATTATTTTAACGAAAAATGTGGCAAGATAAAAATGTTTCCTCTTCCCGTCAAGTAGATTATGGATGGTTTATCAGTAGGAATAACATCACTTCGTGGAAAAGGAATGCGACTGGTGATTACGCATATCGGAAATACAGATAGGTTTTTGCAAGGTTTGTTAGGATTTGAGAAGAGAATATGAAATGCTGCTGCTATTTCACACAAATTCTAATTCCGCCCAACTTGGTAATTGTTTTGCACAACGCTCCTTATCATTCAAGATGTGAGATGCGTGCCTACCACCGCTTGGAAAAAATCGGATATCATTTAGCGGCTTTTAGAGAAAGAAATTATATTTAAAGAGGATATGTTAAAAACAGAACTGCTAGCAACTGTAGATTATACATAAACATCGTTTCCTAAGAAATACTTTCTACGAAATGGTAGAAAACCGGAATATTATAATATAATACTTCGACTTCCTGCTTACCATTGCGAGCTAAACCCTATAAAGTTAATATGGGCTCAGGTGAAAGGTGGGTGGCAACCACATATAAAATGAAAGATGTCCGAAACGTTTTGAAGAAGACCTGGAACAAGTTAAAGCAGCAAATTTGAAAATTAGAACAAACCACAAGATTTTTGATTTCCCTATAACTAATCTGTCGTGTTCGAAAAATATTATTTACCCCGTGTTGTAGACAAATTCTATAGTTCTAGTAATGATATAAAAATAATTGATAATTATAATTGGCTCTGTAATGAAAGTATTATAATTGATATTGTAGTATGTGGCTAGTCTTTGTCGCAATATGTTCTTCATTTACTATCGTACTTAAAGGTACGGCTCTGCCTGCAATACAAGCGACCAGAAGATGATATTTCTATTGTATACCGACGTTATACTGAGCAAATAATAAATTAAAACAGTTCAATTATAGATCGTTTTGCAATTTTTATTGCCCACTCGGTAAGGGTTTTGCATGTAAAATTAGGTTTTATTACTATCTGTCTATTTCAAACAGACTGTAGCAGACTTAAGAATTAGAAAACAAGTTTTCACACACAGACACACACACTCGCCACACTCATATATTAAATATACGATTTCTTCATTTAGTTTAGAGCATTGTCGATAAGACGTAGGGTTACCTATAGTTAACGTAATACAAAAATCATTATTTTTGAGCAGCAAATAATTTACACACTGTCCAATAGATGACAATCCAAACAAACGCTGTCAATACTACAACTAACGACTTAAATACAGTGTCAAATAATTCAGGGTTAGTGATTTTTCAATTTCTTTGTACTTGGACAAGTGAACTTTTCAAAGAATTCAGCTAGACACCTGATGGGTACTAGACAAAAAGTTGAAATTGAATAAAAATTTGTCAAGTTAATTAATAATTAGGTATATAGAGCTGTGAATGTTTTAACAACTTTTGTGCCCTTAAAATCTTAGTTTTGTGGACGTCATCTTTTGGACAATCGGTTAGCCTGTGTTTTGAAGAAACACTTACACCCTCATTTAAAATTAAGCTAAAAATTATGAAAATATCTTAAGTAATCAACTATGTACCTAGATAAAAACATGAGACATTGCACTATATTTAAAGGCCCTAGGTTTTTATGATGTTTTTATTGTACATATTTTTTTTCCATTTTTAATTTAAAACTTATTTCTGTATCTGTACATCAGTCAATTTGTTCTAATTTTAATTCTTTCTATTTAAATTTATAGTTATACTAACAATTTAATTAACTATAGAAATAATGCAATATAAAATACAATTTTTAAATAATGCTATTATTAATTTGTATATTGTAGTTTTGTAATGTCTAAAGCCTACAAATAATACACTCGGATTCGATATAAATGTATTTTAATATACTCGTGTGTACAATAAAGTTATTACTCTGTTGTATAGATATAGAATCATCTACATGCAATCCGATAAAATCGTACCAACTTGTGATCTCCTGCCACGTTCGCTCTAAACCATTTTTTTCCAAATTTTACAGAAAGGCCAACTTGAAACTTATAATAAGTTTATCCAAATAATTATATGCTTTCAAACGTCGTAAAGCAATTTTTCAAAATCAGTCATCATACCTATTATGAAATTTACATAGAATATATTCTACTATGATTTATATCTTTTATTTTCAGTTGAATAATTACTTTTTGTGGAATTTATATCAAAGCAGATTATTTTCGGGACATATAAAACAAAATAATTGGTTTTCTTATTTAAATCTAGTAGATATGCTTTGAAAATACCGTCTTATGAAAATATCCTCATTGTAATGCTTATTGGCATAAATTTAATAGGATATCTCTAGTTTTGGTAAAAGATGTTATATTATTGAATAAGTACAGCTAATTTCCTTGAAAAATTTCGAAAAAAAAATCAAAAGCGTTGAAGATCGTGAAGAATATCATTTTCATAGCGATTATATCCATCCTGTGTACATTAAATGAACACAAAACTTACAGTATTTTATGTAGTTATAAAACGCGAGATCTAAATATTTATATACCTTGTACATTTCCTTCTCCCTTTGTTTTTATAAAAAAAATTTATCCAGAAAATAAGAGATAGCAAATAGTTTAAATGCGATAATTATTATTAGCGTAGACGATTCATACGATTATTATCCAGATTGTGTTATGTATTAATATGTTATATTATTTACAGTAACTCCCCCACCACATTAGAAAGGGAATAAATATATATTATCTAACAACCATTCAGTAGACCCGTAAATTAGCTATTATTACCTATCAACTACAATGATTACTACTTAATCTGTTATAATTTTAGACAAATTTCTACAAAATAGATGATTGGTATTGTGAACCAACTATTCTAATAAAATTATTTAAAAGGATTAATAAAATTCATAAGATGAAACTGGAAATATTGGGTTGTCCTAGATTGTACTATAAAGATCCAAACAAAAATATTTCAATATATTTTTAAAAATGTTGAGTAATTTCATGTATAAAAAACCAAATTTTAGTACATAAATCTCCATATTTCAGAAGTTCGAAACACATGGTAGAACATAAGAATGATTTGTATTTATTTCTTGAATAAATCCAATCTCTGTCAATAAATTCGTTTATTAAACAAAATCTTTGTAAAAGTTCTTATGATGAATATACCTACAGATTTGAGATAATAAAATTTTGGATGTGCTCATGCAACGACATTCCAATATTCCACTAACTACCTCGATCATTTCAATTAAATGAGTATGATTGTATTCTATATTAGTCTTCAAAGAGAAATGCTATTATCCCTGAAAAAAACTCTGGATATAATCAAACTCCAATTTCTTGGATAACTAGTAGAAAATTAGAATGTTTGAGCAAGCGCAATGGATAGTTGATCATAATTATCAATTTTAATCCGTGTAGTAGAACTTTTTCGATATATTTAGTGCGGTATATTTCGCGATGGCCCTCGGAAACAAAATGCAAAATTGTTTTTCCAACATTCTAATCTAATCTAAATACGTCAGCTAGTTTCAAACAACTTTTCTATATCTTTTTTAAATTAGTTAGATAAATTAAAATTTTTCTAACTCACTCGTATGCGAAGATTAAAATATAAAATTTATCAAGTAGTTAGGTATTCAAGAATTATCTTATGAACCCCCTTGCATCATTTATTTGATCTAAATTTTAGAATCCATTAACAAAACGGGTTGATAGGCTGTATTTTTAAAATATACATGTTTGTTTCAATCCAACAATTACACCCGAAAACGCGAGATGTATGGTAACATTTAAACACGATCTAGGTTTTTACGTCAATTAGTGCCATAATTTCAGTTTGTTTTTGTCGGATTTGGAAAGATAAAAGTAATGTTAAATTCATCAGATTCAATCAATATTTATTTTCAATAACTAACAAAGTTGGAGTGAATTTTTGACAAAGTTTATTTCTCTTTGTATATGCTAGTCATACTCAACCTTAACATGTCGAACTACTGTAAAATATTACAGATATTATACTTTTTAATGTATCAATCTTTACCGGACACAAGTACACTATCACTCCACCCACACTATACTCAATCTGACGCACGTTTCAATAAATTTTCCTTCGGTCTCTGAATAAGATA
>CAJUYG010000456.1:102627-114928 GCA_910591675.1 Galerucella calmariensis
CAGACAGTGTAAAGTCGCGTCCACATTATGTCGATCGACAATGTCGGGCGACCATCCACACTGGATCGACCTTGTCGATCGACACCATATAAAGTATTATTCTATGGACACCATTCGACATAATGTGGACGCGACTTAAGGTGTTGTATACTCAACTTTTGTTCGAGAAATTCCAATCCAAGATATTTATCTAATCGTGTATTTATATTTGTACGCTGTTAAAATTAAATTACTGGTATCCTTCTATTGCTATCAATGAGATTTTTATTTTTGGTAGGTGATTGGTTTTTTTACCGCTTTTAGTAATAAAACTCTAAAAATAGATCATATTTTTCCGTTTAAGTCAATTTGTGCAAGATATAGCAATGACGGATTAATATTAGAACATTCGGGAATGAAAAACAGATTCCCACTCAAATAGATACTAATACCTACCGAGAAAAATATATTTTCAAAACTTTTAGTTTTGCAGAAAGTATTCACATACAACTCACCTGATTGAAACAATTAAATAGCACTTATGTGAAATAGCTACTAAAAGATATTTATCTATTAAAGGCGCAAGATCAATAAATTTTGCATACATAGTCCATGCGCTAAAATATACGAAATACCTATATACATTTAGATGCATCTTATAAATGTTAGTAGATGTTTCCATCACCATTCCACCAGAAGCATTTATTAGTTATATTACGCCTCTATAGATTTTGATAAGTGACTAAAGCTAAGCAGTCAAATTATTCCCAAATGTAAATTATTGAACTTATCCAAATAGTCATTCATAAACTTGACATGTAACACTTTCATGACCACAGATGCATTATATGACTTATTTTTGAGATAGTGATCGGAATTAGATATATTCGAAAAAAGATATTAAATGAAAGTCAATGTTGTTTTTTAAAGAGTATAATTTTTTATATTGGTCGAGTGTCAATTTTTCATGTAAAGAGGATACTTTCCCAACTATTATTATTACCATTAATTTCCATAATTCCTACAGGAAACTGACAAAATGTAACCTTAAATTGCAAAAACACTTAATTTCTGCCACCAGATAGAGTATCGCTAATATTGAATTCCCAATGTTTTGTCCTTTTCCGTGGTGATTACAACGACTCTTTATTACTTTTTTGAATAAAATACCAAACTTCATTAAAAGTTTCATTTACCCCTCCATATCCTTTACTGTATCTCAAAAATAGGTCACTTTGGTCCCATGATTGTTCGGATGGTCGATATGTATATACTCATACATATTTTAAAATGTCATTAAAAGTTACAGACTGGATTATTTACAATTAAGACTCCAATTTCATGGATGAAATATCTTTTTACAACTGATTTGTTGCGCCATCGCTTAATATGTTTCAAAAATTACATAGAGTATTAAAAAGCAATAATCCTTCAACAACCAGATGTTTATCGTTTACTCAAAATTGACGAAATATTTTGGAATAATTTAATAGTAACTTTAGCTACTATTGAAAATGCCACTTTTCAAAGTTTATAAAAGAAAACTTGAGGTGGATCACTTCGAATATTATTTGCTAAATAATAAAATAGTTTCCATACCCACTAAGCAGTTACTATTAAATTTTAAAATATTTTGTCAAGTTTGAGTACTAGGTAATATATCTGGGTGCCGATACTTGAGCCAGGGAACAGCGCTCCCCAAGAGAACACATTTTTAGTCTTCATTTTGCTTAGTTAGTCTATCATTTCAGCGACAAGGACAAAAAAACTCTTCTATCTTGTTGTCAAAGGATTATTTCATTCCAATACTTCATGTATTATTTGAAACTAACTTCGAGTGTGCAGCAATTTTCTGCAAAAAAGCGACAAATTTCGAGCTGAATTATGGGAGTAACTGAAGTTAATGAAATAATTTGCCAAGTACGTGAAAATATCACGATGGCTTCAGCTCTCACTTCTAGTGGTATTCAAATAACGACTGCTCAAAACTAAACGTTCAACAAAAATATAAATAATTACTCAAGTTCGTTATTTGAGGGAGGCGGAAAAATTATACGTATAACACGGGGGTAAAGTGCCTTTTCCTCCCTTGACCTTCGTAAACTTTATCCTCGGGAAAAAAAAGTAGCACTTTCCTCCCTGGTTATACAAATATGTCGATCGAGTACCATAAATAGATGATCAAAAAAAGTGTGGTTTACCAAAATATTACATGTTCCTTATTACCCATTTACCAGAAACGTACCAGTTTCTTTGCTTTTAATTTGTTTATTATGTACACTGTATTTGCAAGAAACAAATTTTATTTTAGTAATTAAATGGCAGTTATCTACGATCAATAATTTTAAATTAGAATTCATAATACGATAATTGACAATTAATTGGAATCAACTATTTTTATTGAGTTTCACAAGTTATGAAAACTAGTCCAAATACACAATGGATTTTTCCATGAAAAATTTTTTGAAATCGATATCAATGACAATGTGTCTAAATAGGCCATTGTAACCGAATCACCATATTCTGAGACTTGGACTGTCGGAAAATCCGACTTGTCGTCTTTGTCTGGAAAATGATTAAACATCAGAGCATATAATTTGCTGCAGCTTAAATCAGGTATCTGATGTTTGACAGGGTCTCTCTCCAAGGGAATTAAAATACATTCACCAAATAAACCAATCCGCTTTGTTGGAAAGCTGAATTTGTTTGGTGAAATCTGAATTGGTTTGAGCCACAATAGACTCTTACGAGTCGGAGGGCCTAATAGACCCACTCAACGCAAACCTAAGTAGTAAATAAGCGGACCAAGTAGTAGTAGTAGTAGCAGAGTCCTAGTGATGAGATGGACCTACATTTTTTTCAACTCAAGTATTCGTTGAATCAACAAAAGCAATAATTTCTTCGAAGCCAAAGTATTTTTGAGGCTACTGAAATTTTCACGTCAATAATACCAATTTTTGACGTTGGCATAAATACAAAATATGACAGAATCGGTCTTTTCAGTGACCAAGATGGCTACAAACAAACCACTTTTTTGTAGCCAATGTCTCATGTACCTTAATAAAGTGGCTATGGGAAATATTTTAAAGATATTTTGTAAAAAGACATACCAATAATCCAGTCCATCTACCTGTTTGACTATTATTAGGTAGTTGTGGCATTTTAATTCAATTTAAAATCAACAAACAAGCTGTACTGCTGTAATATAATTAATAAAAGAACCTAATAAACTAAAAAAACTTAGGTACCCTTGACCATTTTGAACGTCTTTGCAATTAGTGTCAATCGTCTGTCAAAAAATAATATTGTTTACACAACAATTCTATTCTAAAATGAACGATCATAACATTTCAATTCAAGTGCCAGCTAAAATAAAAAAACGAGAAAACTGGAACGAAAACATGTTGGTATATAAAGGAACTGCTCGGAAACGGTGTATTTTTGGAGAGATAAAAAATTCAATTAAAAAACAAAGTCGTAATTTTATTTCAATAGAATCAACTTCCAAGTCTATCTTGGGTCAAAAATCATAATGCAAACAGAAAAAAACAATAACCTCTACAACAAACCAGCCATGGAAACGTTTACACAAAAGTACCCATTTAGAGACGTAGATTTTTTTTATATATTCTAGAATGCGATAAGATGACATCTCTCAAAACAAAAATAGGATACATAAAAATGGAGGTGTGCGAATAGCGCTTGGACTATATTACAAATCGATGGTTCTCGTTATATTCTCTTTGTCAATTATTATTAGATATTAATACTAGCGTTTAAATAAAGACAGAATCTTATTAACTTTTTAGTATTGGTCTGTGTCAACCAAAGATAATAATCACCTTTGATTTTAAAAACTAGACAAATAGCTATGATACCATATAGAACATTGCTTAAAATAGATTGTCACACTCAAAAATAAAGTTAAATATAATAATTATTGTAGGATTAAATAAAAAAAGAAAAGAAAACAATAAACATCAATTACTATTTGATTAGATAGACAGACAGGTAAATACAGACAGACAGAATTTTTTTATACACTAAATATAATTTTCCTTGATTTTAAAGTTACTGTTAACCTAGCTTATCTTCGAAAAATGCTTTGCCTCGTTTGTATAATAAATTGGTATTTTGCACAACTTGCAAAATAACTTCATATATTTTCAGTAATTATATAATTACAACAAAATGGTGAAATGTGGACGACAGAAGAGTTTATTTATAATTCGCTACACTTAAATATTATTGCTATTATAGAGACGTTCCGCTTATCGTTTTCTTAAAAGTAAATATATAGGGTGTCCAATTTCAGTGAAAGCAACAATTAATTACCAATATTTCTCTATGAACATTTTTGACACACAAATTGCGAAAAATTGCAATAGGTCATACGATTCACACAAGTACAAGGGTAATATGAACAACACTACTTGAAAGAAAGACAAGAATTGTTTTATTTGTGAAACTCTAGATCAGTACCATTTACCAAAAAACAAGGAATAAAAGTAAGGAGAGCAATGAACACACGCTGTCTTGTTTTGGTAGAGAGGACTGAGCAAAAAATTCTTCTCTTTTTCTTGGAAGTAGTGTTGTTCATATTATCCTTGTCGAACTTGTGTAAATCGTATGTAGATATAAGATTTTTCACAATCTGTATATTTCAGTTTAAACACAAATTAGATTATTTATCTTCATGTTAAGTGAATGTGTTCGTTTAGATTGTAAGTCAATATGATAAAACGAAAACATGTACTTTTTGTAATAGTTATTATTAATTTTCCACGAAATTGCAAACACCCTGTGGGTAGTTGCACTTACAAATATTTTGTACTAGAAAATTACTTACACGTAAGTACATAACTTGCTAAGTTTTATATCAAACATTTAAACAATTTCTAAATAATATTATTCAACATTCGAATTATATGCTCTTGAATAAAAGCAGCATCTCGAATTAAATGTGATAATTTAGTAGCTTTGTATTTTCCTCGGGACCATTCAAAAGCGTATAAATCGAATAAGTGACACAATCTACATTTCAAGAGTACAATCGAAATTCCAGTATCTTAAAATATTTTACTAAAAAATTAGTACAAAAAGCTTATGTTACAAACAAGGCCGTTGAAAGTCGAATATCTACTAACTTATCACTTTGAAATTTACACGATTTAAAAAATAAAAACATGTAAACCCTAAATGTTGAAACGCGTCCGTGGAATTAGTTGTTCTGTATTACGCATTTCAACTTTTTAAAGGATTTGCATCTCCATATTTTCTACTCTGCAGTAAGGACCCTTCTTATGAGAAATGGTTTTCCGTGAAACTCTAAAATTCTAATACGTTCTAAATACCTGATCAATGATACTTTTAAGGCGACCACAAAAATCTAGTCAATCTAGGCGAACTACCGTCCATCATAAGAAATAGTGTACACACGATTCTACTGCAGTCGATACCACTGCAAAATGTGGCTCGTGTACTGCCGCTCTTATTCTCAACCAACACAGAATGTTGAATACATTCAAGACTTTACGATAAAGGTCTTCACAACATTCATAATCAAAAACATGAGGACTTTCATGGAGTAGTTTCATATTCGTCAAGCGATATGTTAGTTGGTGATAAGTTGGTCATCTTAGCGAAATGGATAACTAACAGTGAAATAGGAGTCAACTTAATGCAAAGTATGCTAAGATGAGAAGACAAAAAACCTCAATGTATTTTTCTTATCATTAAAAATATTTTACTTATATACAATAGACTATTTCTTTTTCTTCAAATATATTGAAAATATTGTTGGGACATAACGAAATAAAATACTGTATAAGTTGGAACTCTTCATATTTATATATCAAGAGGTTAGCATTGATAATTTCTATTTTCCATTTAAATAACATTGTCTTTGGAATTTTGTTGCTCACGTAGGGAACAATACTGTCAAATTACGGAGATATTTTTGTAGGAAATTTTAGGCTCTCTGTTTTTTGATATCTTTACTCTTTTCGAAGTTATTCAAGGTTCAAGTCAAATTGGTAATACATTTTGACATTTTATCGGCGCTCCAATCAAGTTTATGAAAACAATTTACAAGATTTTTTCTGTAGATCGTTCTATTGACTGTACATTCACTTTATAAAAATTTCCTCTACCTTTCATGGGTCGTAAGTTATTCGTATTAAATTAAAAATATAATCATAATTTTATTGTTTAGAATTCATAATATTAATGCAATAATTATATTTTCAATGTTTTTCAATTATATTTTTATCAATTGTAATTGTTAAACTGAAAGATTTTTATTACAATTAAATAATTCATTCCTGTATTGACTTCATTATTTAATGCAGATTGGTGCGAATTACTCACGACCCAAAAAAGATATGAAAAAATTTCATGATAGTTTTCAACCAATAAAACGCTCTGGAAAAATATCCTAAAAATTTTTTCCATTAACTAAAATTGAAAAGAAGATCATACAACCTGAACGATAAAATTTCAATCCCATCTTACAGAAACCCATCTCTCATAAGATTTCACCGAGTCTTTGGGAAGGCATTCAATTCAAAACACAGAATCTAGGTAGAGGAAAATCAATCTATAAAGACAAACTACATTAAAAATCGAATACTTGATAAACATATCAGTTGTCCTGCAATTTTATCTGTTTTTCCAAATATCCAATTCTATCACAATTATCAAAAATGCGATTAGAAATTAACAAAAATATAACGTTTGGCTGGAATACAGCAACGTTTGTGACTAACCCACGTCCAATTACAACCAAAATATTGGTTTTAGTTAATCTGAAAAGCTTTATAATGTCTATAACACAAGAAATAAAAACCCCTTAACATTTTCCACCGCTTTATTCCATATTTTCGAGATACGTCAAGTCTAAAACAGAAAAAATATAATGGTTAGTGCATTAACCAATTTGTCGAAAGATTAATTTAGACAGAGCAAACGAAACTCTCAGTATCCTTACGTCAAGGACGTTTATTCCAGTTTCTACCAGCTAAAAGGAAGGAAATTTTTAGAATAGATTATTTCACTCCTTTCAATGTACGTATAGAATCTGGTGAAAAAGGAGTATGTAAGTCCCATTTATTAGTATTAAGCATAAATTGATTTGAAATTTGTTTTCGCCTGAACTGAACGACGAAAAAGGTAGTTGATATTTCCTCAACCTAATTATTTACTATATTATTGAAAATTGAATTTATAGACATACCCTGGTGACCGAATTTTGTTAGATGATACTCAATGGGTGTTATTTTTTAAAATTTCTACTATAATTATTTTAAAGATAAATCTCATACGTGTACCACATTTCACCAAGTCTACTTTCGTAAATCACAACCATCTACTTAATATAGTCTTAATCTAGTTATGATTTAGTCTTTCAATTACTCTAATATGATAAATCGATATTAATAAATAAATTTGTATAAAAAAATTCACTAAAATGATAAAAGCATTCTGTACAAAATAAACGAATATAAAATTAAAAATTCAATTCGAGACCATATTGAATATTTACCAGTTCTCGAAATAACTAACTGTTTTTAAGATTACTTTATTAATTTTCTTTAGTCACATCATTTCGGCAAGCGTCACAGATTCAAAACGGTTTCCTACTAAATAGTTATTTAATTATCACAGTTGGCAGTAATTCTACTTTCTAAATTTACTATCTTGAAATTATTTTAGTTTAGCTTAAGATTCACTTAGGTGTTCACAAACAGTTTTAAAACGATAGAATATCTAAGATTGGCAACAGCGAATTTGATATACTACAAATCTTATATTAAAAAAAAACGAAGAATAAATAATAAATTTCCAGAAGGAAAAATTTAAAACCAGCATAGTTAAACGTTTCTTTGCCTAATTCATCAAGTATTTCAATCTTAACTAACTCTGGAAATTTCATCTATAAATTCTGCAGTCTTTGAGCGTAACTGAAAATCGTCTGATTGTATAATTAACATGACAGACACCAAGCTTTCAGTGAAAATAAAATCGGTGATTATCAAGATTGAAAAATATATTCAATTTATTGAGAGTTTCGAAACAAATGAATAAGTTTCGTAGTTTTGGAAAACAGTGGTAGTCTTTTACTTCAAGGTTACTTTACACTGACCGATTCGTACTGGACGTTCTGACTCGGCAATTATGTTCATTTTATTGAGATAGAAAACCAAAAATGGATTATTATCAGGAAGTTCACTATAGTCAATAATTTTAGACGTAAATTCTAATAGTAGTTTTAGATTTAAGTTACAAAAGGCGCCAAGGGTCATGCTATGTGAGCTGGACGCCAAGGATATCTCGGTCATTACTTCGTAGGGAATTCCTTTAAATCTGGTCATATAAACAACAACTGGTCCATTATCTATCTATTGAAATACTGATTTTTATATAGTTATAGTTACTTCTATACGTTGAAAATATGATACAGTTGAATATAAAATGTTATGTTTTTCTTGGCGTTTTAAAATCCTTATTCATTTATTTCGAAACAGCTGTGAAACGAATATTTACTGATTTAGCAGCTACCAGCAAAAAGCAACCACTACTTTTCCATATTCACTATAATTATTCATTATCTAGAAACGATTTTTTCTTCTATTATATAACAAATGTAATCTCCATTCTAACATTAACATATTTTGTACTTTTGACCCGTTTTTCTTTCATTTATATATCAAATCGAGACGGTTAACCTATAAAGCATCACTAATATTTTAAAGTATAAGAGAAAGTTACTCTAAAAGTGTCGATTTTTATATCTAAGTTATACACTAAGTTCAGAAATTGCGCATCTGATACTTATACTTTATTATTTGATAACATAAAATGATGAATTAAAACCAAAATATAAGTTCATCAGTCGCAACTATTCTGTACATAGAGTAACATGAAGTTATTGTAAATGGAAGGATGTAACGATAAAAAGTATCCCTTAAACAATAGAAGTGGACAAAAACTTGGATATTTTGCAAAATTATAAAATTAATCAGTCTTCTAAATTTGATATTCGGTTCGTAAGACTTATTACTCTTTTTTTTATAACAAATTGATCAATAAGAGCAATATAGAACACACACCCTATAAAATTTAAAACTACGTTATTGGTGTTATTTATAATTTTTTAGACGAGTCTTTGGGGAGCACCAGAAATCAATACGAAACTCACTTAAAATAACGTGACTAAAGAAAAAAAACACTAAAAGTATTAAAGCTCACCATATTTTACTTTTAATTGAAAGTAATTGTGTAATATATTTTATATACTATAAATATATTCAACAAGGACTTGCAAAAATAAACATTAAAAGGACAATCCTTAATCAGATTTAGACGACACATACTAATACGATTTCAGAATAAATATTATGACTTGATTATTTTCAACAATGTACTATGTATTTATAATCGAAATTCTACCTACGAAGTTTTTCAATGTAACTGCATTTCTTTAAGGGTTGAATGAAAATCTGAAAAACAAACCAAAAAAATCGATAAGAATTATAATTCAGTTTCATTGTGAATTATTTAAATTAAATCCAAACAGCTTTTGAAGTATATAAACCAGTATCAAATAAGAAAATATTCCATATAACTAGTCAGTTGGTTTAAAAAATTGTTGGTCATACACACGGATATAAAAGAAAACGAAATTTGAAAAAAGTTCCGATGTTGATTTTTAAGCTGGATTCTTAAGCTCGTGTAGAAAAAAAAACAAAAATCATTGACAAACCCACAAGCGAATCATTGATTCTTATTGATGCAATGCAGCTTCCTATTGGCATATGCCAAGTTTCTTTCAATTGCTAGTCCACTTTGATTGTGAACGCCAAGGGTAAGTTTAGTTCATTTCTGTTATTTACGAGAAATTGTGTTTTTAGATGTTGCTATTATTGAGATTTTGTTCAATTGATTAAAACTAAGTATTTTGTTGGTAAGTATTTGATCAATGGATTAAAAAAAAGTATCAAATACTGGTAAAATAAATCATATTAAATATGTCAAATGAACAATTATTGAAACCACATTGATGGACCAGTTCGCGTGAATCTGAAATACAGAAATTTGGATTCCGTAAATTTAATTCAAGATTAACATTGGCAGGCTTTTACTCAATGAATTATAATTTTTATGTTCAATTCCTTATAAAGCAATCAAGCTTTTCATCACCTTCAAATAGATTATTGTAGACAATTACTTGTGAAGGTTATATTTTCGTGCGAACCGTTTGAGACAGATATTATCTGAATTACCTATTGAGGTTTCTAAGCCTATGCATCAAAAAAATTACCAAAAACCAAAGTCATTAGTCGTCACTATAGTTCAAGTTGAATCAAAGTTGAAAAATGGATGGATTATACCCCCAGAATGTACGTACAGTAGATGTTATCGACAAATTATGGAGGTATTCCTTTTTTGGAAATTTAATTCATGAAAACCTAATAAATTTCATCTTCTTTATACGATAAAAAAACAATTATGAATAATAAGAAACAAACCTTTTAATTATTCTACTCTCTCTCCTTTCGTTACCATTTTTACGTACATTTTGGGAGACACACATACTAGGGCGGTCTGACGGAAGAGTGACTTTTCAGAGGTTGGCAACACTTTCGCTACGATGATTATATTATATCAGTTTTCGCTGTGTTTCTGGTGTTATCTGTCAAAATTATGTATAAATCTGCCAGTTAGATTAGTTTTAATAGTTATTTAAAGAAAACTGTTTGTTGCTGGATACACAGAAAAAATAATTTCAAGTGCAAAGTAAACATTATTTCTCACGTGGAAAAACAATTAAAGAAACCTAGAAAAAGTTCCCTTTTTTAAAAGTGACTATATGAACACAGATGATTCTGAACGTCCAGGACTGTCATTTACTGTAACTACTCCAGAAATGATTAATAAAATCCGTGCCTTTGTACTTAGCGATCGTCGAATAAAAGTACGGGTACGGGTATGCAATAATTTGCAAAAAAGGTTACATATGCAAAAGGTATCTGCAAGGTGGGTGGCGGGATTGCTCATCAAAAGTCCGCTCGCATTGAAAAATTTAAACGTAATCCAAGTGAATTTTTCCGTCGAAATGCCACAGTAGATGAAACATGGGCGCATCATTATACCCCCAAACAACAATACAGTCGAAACAATGGATTTCATCAGAGGAACGTGCTCCCAAGAACCAAAAAACCAATAAGGTCATGGCCACAGTGTTTTGGGATTCCAGTTAAAATGAGATTATGTTGACAAATAAAATATTTAATTTAGCAGTAACTTTTTCAAGTCACTTTTCCGTCAAACCGCCCCAGTATTTAGAGGTTCAATTTTCGTGATTAGACTGTCTGCAAGTAAGATAACAACTTAGATAAAAAAGATATGTACCGTTTATAATATTGTATGTACAAACTACAACTCTTAAGATTTAACATAAGGGGTGGACCCTAGCAACAGACGCGAGTTTTTCTTGAAAGTGTTCGTACGTAAAATTGAAATAATGTAATTGTGCAGTGGAGTCAGTTGATATAATTGAAGAAGAAAAACGATTTTCTTATGATGATCTTATCTTTACTAGTGAACCACCTTGTATAACAGATAACAAGACTAGAGAACAAATTACAGGTTGTCTTCACAAAAAATAAATACTATGAAAAAGGAATGTGAACAAAATACTCCAAATATTCAAAATACTGCTTTGACTGTAGGATCTAATTGTTAACACGTTAACATCTAGGACTGAATCCACTAGAAAATGTTTTGTACAACAGTCTGACTTTTTTGGCATTTATAATTGTCAATCATCATCAGGCATAAACCATATTTGCACCATTCACTTCAAAAATATATGCCAATAAGGTGAGAAATGTTCACTTGTAATGTACCTAGACCTAGTGCTTGAATTGTTGCCGGAAATTTTTAAAAATTCATGTAAGAGACAAATTTCCCGCAATTAATTCAGGCAGTAGAGGGAGTAAGAAAACTTTTTTACCAGAATGATTTAAAAGGAGAACATTGGGCAAATAAATATTTCGTAATCACATACTGTTATTTTGATTTAACGGTAATCAGATGACAATTAAATAGTTAATTTTCACAGCCTTCATCCGTTAAGATACCACTTGTTCAATCAAATGACAACTGAGAAAATGTCATGTTGGAATTTTTCTGTAGAATTACGAGATACGTTTGTACTTTCCTCGGAATCAAAATGATATCTTCCAAAGGGATTACAAAAAGTCTTGAACGACACATGGCCGATACGCAAATAACCGATTCGGTTGTTATAACGTTGCTA
>CAJUYG010000456.1:114938-133049 GCA_910591675.1 Galerucella calmariensis
CATTGACACTGGTATAGCACTGCCTACAAAAACTATTAACCCAGGCAAATCACAATAGAGTAACACTCAAGTGGATTCCGGGGCACAAGCTTATTGCATGTAATGAAAAGGCAGATACCCTAGCTTCAGATTGCATTTACTGGTCCTGAACCTGTATTTGGGATATCAAAAACTGCTGCACGTGGTTGTACATCCCGGTGGATTCATACTAAACATTGTTCGTACTGGGGACACGTGCCAAAACTGGAACACATGTCAAAAAACCCCCGAAGACGCTGCCTAACGAGATATTAAACCTCAGCAGGGGCCAGATAATCTCCTAGTGACCTGTCCACCATCCTGAGAAGGACAGGATGGACAATGACCTAGGAGGACAACTCCTCGGGAGGATGTACAATGGGTCACATCTGGCCTAGGTGCTGTGAACCTACACACTCACCCTCCCTACTCTACAGATACAGAAGGGCTACTGGTCTCTTCACACAATCGGCACAACCAAGCTTAAGGGCTGAGGTGCCGAGGACTCTAAGCCTTCGACTGAAGGTGAGGAACTAATCAATCAATCAATCAATTAACACTGTGTGGGTTTTTCAATTTGAAAATAAATGTTGCAATTTGGAAAGGAATTGATTGATTTTACAATTTTTATTTATACTAGGTTTCAGGGAAATGTCAATATTGACTAGAGATTAAAAATTTTACGTCTACATGCTTATGTCAATGAAAGATTTTCAGATAATTTGCTGGTACCCACAGCAACAATGTCGAAATAAATCATCTGATAGGTATAATGATGAATATGTTTACTCAAATTCAACTTTTTATCGATATATCATACTAAAAATTAAATATATTTTTTCAATACTATAGCTGCTTTCCTAGCAACAATATATAATAACTTTCCAATCTGGTTCCACGGATAGTTTTATGTTGTGTACTCAATATTAACAAAACTGGCAGTTAAATTGAAGCCAGAATTTATGCCATTACGTTAGGAAATTTATATTTTGCGATAAGATAAAATAAATAAGGTAAACCTGTTCCCTGTTACTGAATTTACAAACTGATTTTCTTCATGCTACTTATGGAGGTCTACCTGAAGTTAATAACCTGAACTAATTTCTAATATAAAAACGCTATTTCAATCAACCAACAAAATTTTAGATGTTAGATTAAAATGATATATTGTGCGATCAATGCCAAATTATCAAGTTAACAAATTGTTGGTTTTTTTACAAACCAAAAAGTTTTCAATTTTCATTACCGAAACTGTATATTTTGTTGACTATTTTTTTCTCGAAACCAGTAGAAATTACAGTCTAGAAATTACGTTCTAGCCAATCAAAACATTATTATAGCCTACTTTGCAACAGGTTGATAATATAAACATCTTCGTAGGGTTGGGTTGGCATGCCAACCAGTTTTCTTATATTTGTCAATTTTTTTCCGATTTAATCTCTCTTTTGTGATATTACTACAGAAAAAACTCTGTTCATATTATTTTTGCTGATTCGATTCCCGATCAATGCCAAAATACCAATTAGAATCCAAGTTAACAAATTGTTGGTTTTTTACTAACCAAAAAGTTTCCAATTTTCATTACCGAAACTGTATATTTTGTTGACTATTTTTTGACGTTTCTCGAAACAAGTAGAAATTTCAGTCAATCATTTACGTTCTAGCCAATCAAAACATTATTATTGTCTACTTTGCAACAGGTTGATAATATAAAAATATCGTCGGAGGGTGGGTTGGCCTGCCAACAAGTTTTCTTATATTTGTCAAATTATTTCCAATTTCATCTCTCTCTTGTGATATTACTACAGAAAAAAATGTTCATATTATTCTTGCTGATTCAATTCCCATACTCATTTTCACAGTTTATATTCTTTCAGACACCCTTAATTCTTTTAAATACAATAAATTAATAGATTTATAACTATTGTAAATGCATTCGACCTAACTTTAAAAAGAATTCTTACTGACTAAAAAAAATAGAAATCACAATATTTGTCAAGTATAAAATAAACTAATTAAAACGTATTTCTATAACTATAAAAATACCGTGCAGACAATCTAATCGATTTCGTAGAACACAAAAACTAAGAGGTAAAAATTTCGATTTATATACTATTCATTTTTTAAATATATTAAATTTATAACAACTTGAGCAGTGCTTAAAATTAGTCAACAGTTCTGTCTGTCTGATAATAATATATTATATGATCTTCCATATGTAAATAATAAACAAGAGTCTTAAATTTACCAATTCAATAGACCCCCAACAACATCTAACTGAAATGTGCGTTCCTAATAGACCAGTAGCTCATGACACCTGTAGGCTTCATTATTTCAAATGAAAGCCGTCTTCACCATCGAGTTTAATGTGAAAAACAAGTAGAATAAGGCTATTGCCCAAAACCAAAGCTTGCTAATCGACTCTACAGGGGACATTCAAAATTTTATCAATTTCACGACACTGGAACAATTAACTAATGGATGCTTTGTACTTGTATGCATCTTGTACTTGGGTACTACTTCATCATAAAAAAAGCATAGCACACAAATCCAAGCGATAATAAGGGTTGATAAGCGAGGGTTAAAAATTGATAAAAAGGTGGAAAAAGGAAACAATCAACTAATTTTACGGCGATACTGCATGTGTTAATAGTTTTCGAAATATGATTTTCCCCCTGTAGCATCGATTAGCAGGTCTTGGGAAATAACCTTATTCCACTTGTTTTCCACATCAAACTCAATGGTGAAAACGGCTTCCATTTAAAATAATGAAGCCTACACAAGTCATGGGCTCTATAGATATTTAAGAAAATTTAGGTATATAGGTAATTTAAGTTGTTAACAAATTGCACAAAACTTACGATTAATAGTCCACTTATTCAGGCGTAGACAAATTGCACGAAACATGATTTTATTATTAGCTTACCGATGAACTCACCAGCCACATTTTTAGTAGCCCAATTTAATCAAATAAATTTTTGGCAAAATTAATGTATAATGACAAAATAATCATTTATAATATAATATAAATTTATAAAGTTAGGTGTTGTTGATCGGCCGCAAACCAGTTGATTCTTCAAGTTCAAAAATAAACTAATGAATTATTACTTAAAAAAATTACGAAATTAAACAGAGAACAAGAAGTCCGTTCGTGTAGTAGCGGACATCAACTACAACATTGATGCTAAACTAACAGATGGTGAAGATGCCGGTGAATCATTTGTCTGTCTAATCAGAGTAATTGAGTTTGGCAGGAGTGACCAGTCCGGCTGCTCTCTTCATGTTTATCAAGCCCCAACTGTTATAACATATACCCATATTATTTAAGTTGTCGACATGCTTCAATGTGATTCCCGCAGGAGATTCCGTAATCCAGCCCGTGTGCTCCGGTTCCGAAGGAAAGACTGTAGTTTTGAAAAATATTTGGATGTTCTTGGGAGCGGAACCGTTCAACGGAATCTGCTGCGCGGGAGTCACACTGGCTGTATAAAGATTATCAAAAGGTTGTCAAGAACTTGGCCACTCTTTAAAATCATTGAAATGTTTAGCACCTGGATTTGGAGGTTGCGACGAATATCCTCCTACTTGGGATCCCGCGTCACTGCCGTACGACCTTGGGGGGGCACCGTAACCTGCCTCTGTCGAATACGATCCGTAACCTGCATAGTTGTAATCGGATCCGGGTTTAGAGTTGGTGCCGGATGAGGACATATTAGGCGGCCCGCTTGGAGTGCCAGGACCCCCAGGACCGGATTGTCCTCTAGAATACATATCGCTGGCGATGTAACCTGCGGGGATGTTGTTATCTTAATAGCAATAATTCATTTAGACATATTAATTCCAATAAAAGTGCTGTTCACTTCATATTGTTTGATTTTGAAAACGAATAGATATCTGTGAAATGCGATGTTGTTCAAGATGATCTCCGATCTCTTTTGGTCGTACGGTAATTTGCGGATTGACGATTTTCAAGATAATAACGACGTTGCGTCATCTCATAAAGATCCGTGGTACTTCACTAAAGTATAGAAGATAATAAGGTCAGTTTTCGTCAGTTTCAATCATAATTAATTCAATATATCCACAACTACCATACATATACTAAAACCTAAGTGATGCAACTAGTCTCCGCCTCTATTGTTTATTTTTTGACTGGGCAACAAATTACCAAAGACTCAGGAAATAACGTCTACTTAGCGAGAAGTTTGTGGCCATGAATTTTATTGTTGTGGTTAAGTGGATTAAGAAATGTACACTCAAGTTCTCATGAAACCAGCAAACTTCAATTAGGAAATATCAAAAAAAGAAAGGAATGTATTAAGAACGTCCACTCTTTTGTTTCGATTGGTCTCCTCAATCCGGAAGTGGGTTGGTGAAACAACACTCGCATATCTCAGGTTCCCAAGATTCCTGGTATCTTTAAACTTATAGCCAAATAAGAAATAGATAACAATAAATTTTTTTTCGCATTTTGAATTATTACTTGTGACTAGTAAAGTAAACAGCACTTTCAAGTAAAAATAAAAATATATCAATTACCTGATGGACCTGTCGAAGCGCTGTTTTGAGGCATGTTCCAGCTGTTCCAACTAGCTGCACCGCTACCTGCATTGGGACCTGTATAAAAGAATTTAATGAGAACAGTGAGTGTATAAATAATGATTAACAATAAGCAAATAAGCGGCTATTGATTATACAGGGGCAAATTTGAAAATAAAGTTCCGAGATTTATTAAAGAAAATGCAGGGTTATTTCAAGACCTTTAAGAAGACAATTACGGAAGGGAAGAGAACATAATTCTGCATTGATAGCGATGAGAATACCCTAAACTATACTAACCGTACTGAATTCTTACACCCCTTCCAGCTAGAGTTGCTATCCGTCCGGGTTTCCCCGAATTGGTCCTAGTTTAAAGGGTATCTGGGGAGCGCCCGGCCGAGACTTCATTTGTAGTCTGGGCTTAAAAATTAAAAGGCTTGGGCTGCCCGCGGGTTAAGAGACAACTAAAATGATCTCAGTACTTTCAAGATTTTTGTTCAAAAATTCTAAATTTTAATTAGGTTTTGTTTCCACGACATAGTAAATAATTAGTGTTTTATTTTAAAAATAAAAAAAAACATCAACTGATTAATGAAACAATTTGTAACCAAATGTAATAATATTATGTTTTGTCGGGTACATTTAAAATGATGATGATGGTTACTTCATTTACTTTCAAAGTCTGAAAATAAATAAAAAGGTGATTTTTTACATTCATGATGTTTTCAAAAACCTGTTGACATGTCCGGGTTCTGAGTTCTAAAATCCAGGGTTTTCAAGTGTTTGTCCTAGTTGCCAAATTTTAATGGCAACCCTACTTCCAGCGCATAACTTCAACTTTGGGCAGATTATGCGCTTATGCAATATAATATGCGTCTTATGCGCACATCAATGAAAAGCTGCCATGCATAATTTGGTCTCATGTCTAGAAAGAAGTCTGAATTAAAAATGTGTATAGTTCTTGCAGCATTTTCAGACATGAAAGGTGATTTGGACTACAAAAAAGGGGGTAAGCAATCCCGCTTGTAGCATAAAAACTGAGGTGCCAATCAATCGATGGAAGTAAAATTTGATTTCTAAAATAATTATTATACATTATATGATTGCAATAGAAAAATATAAAAAATAGAAACTACCGGAGAAATCGATATTTAAATTATTCATATTTGATAAAAAATTATATTAATAACTAGTTTGGTATTTTCTATAAAAAAATAATAGTTTGCTTTTGTTTGTAAAAAAAAGGTTACCAAAACACAAGGCGACAGCGTTAAAAATTTTAGTTAACTTTTGATTACTGACGTGATTACAGTTTATGATCAAGGCATTGATTGAATTTTGGGCAGATCCATTAGTGTCAGCGTCACCGATTTCAATTCCGATTTTTTCCCGAAGGTACAGTAGAAAAGAAGGTGATTCTGAAAATTTTAGACAGACACGATCGACTCCGGTCGCTAGAAAATTTTTTGAACACGAAAAAAGTATATTTTTCAGATATTTGAAAAAACTTATACCTCAGCTTCTATAGAACTTAGAGATTAGTTTAAGGCGGCATTCTTTTATGTGAACCCTCCACTTTCATGAAAAATTTGGTCATTGGTTCAAACTAAAGGTCGGCTTCACGGCAAGCTGCTAATTAAACCACTGTTTAAGATGCTGTCATATCTACAGTTTCCAGAGTAAACGGTTGATCAGCGGTTGATATTTTTCGTTAAGGTGTATTTCGATAAGTTATGGCTATCTTAAGTCAACTTATCTTCGAAAAATCGCTATTTTCAAATTTTCAGGGATATGTCAACTAGGGAATCGAGCCTGGTTCCGGGATAAAAAATATGCAACATACTATTGTAATATAATGTACTTTTAAATATATTTTGAATTCTTTGTTAAGGTGGCGTCAAAATTATTTTTGATTATTAATTTAGCCGCTTAGTCTCGTGACCAAGGTAGATTTGTATACAACTTAACTGCGGTGACCGGTTCAACAGAATGTTATTTAGCGGCATATTCGGAATGGAAAATTTTATATAATTCAAGTTAATTGAGTGAAGCAAATACTTTCCATTTGAAATGCAGGCTGCAACAATTTTATGTTCAAGTATCAGTTGGAAAAAGTTGAAATTTTCTGTTTTTCCTCAGTTTGACAGTTTACTCAAGTTGTAAGATTGAGTGTACTTCAGATTTAGGTTCAGTGGATTGAAATATATAAAAAACTTATTCTATCGAAATGTAAAAGTTTTTATTGATCGTAGGAACTGCAGTATTTTGCGATTTTTAGCGATTTGTTGAAGAGCATTCGTCGAATACTAATGGATTTGACCATATATACCTACAGAGCATTCGTCGAATACTAATGGATTTGACCATATATAAATTCATTAGTATCAAGTGAAATGTGAACAAATACTAAAGTATTCAACTGTTTAAAACGACAAACTTATGTAATTCAATTTTAAAATATTTTTGAATATTTGGTAATGATTAGTTAGTCAAAAATTTGTAGCATTCAGAAATTATATGCTATCCATATGAAAATAATCTCAAAGGTTGAAATCAGGTGTGCGCACTGGATAATTTTTCAGTTTTCGCTGTTTTTATTATTCACCATAAATAAGATCTTATAGTTAATTTTACCAATAAAAGACTGTCAACCTGAAGAAATAAGGAAGACCGGTCAGTTGGTCCAGGAGTACCTGCATTAATCCTTTTTTGAAAAAGGTCAAGTTAAGCCTACCCTTCAGTTCGACCGGGATAAAATTTTATTTTCTAATAGATTCAATGGAATTCTTCAATTATTTACTGTTCATGCTTTTAAAATGGATATTATATACCTGTTGCGTCTTGCTTATTACCAAACAAGAAGAGCTCAAGTTATTTAAAATTATTTCAACTGTTAAATGAAAATGTAAAGCTTTGGATGTGATATTTAAACCTTTAACAGTCATTGTTGATTTTTAACAGGCAATTCATAACGCTTGTTCAATAATGTGGGCGAATATAAAAATTATAGAATGTAGATTCAATTTGTGCCAATCGTGGTATCGTAAAATT
The DNA here is from genome assembly GCA_910591675.1 of Galerucella calmariensis. Classification (NCBI taxonomy): domain Eukaryota; kingdom Metazoa; phylum Arthropoda; class Insecta; order Coleoptera; family Chrysomelidae; genus Galerucella; species Galerucella calmariensis. The sequence continues at coordinate 122,547 of CAJUYG010000456.1, forward strand.
CAAAATTTGGGCTTAGTCACACAGTATAGGAACATAAGATCAGAAATAGGCAATTTTCTTAAAATATTTTTTGGACTTCCATTTTCAGACCCTCGTGAAGTAGGAAAATTTTTTTCTGAAGAAATTCATTCAATAATGCCCAGTAATCCGAGTCTATCGAAATTTTGCGATTATATGGAAACTTATATCGATGAAGGAAGTAATTTTCCCCCAAGTATGTGGGCTTGTACTACAGACAGTATGTACAGGACCACGAACGCGTGTGAATCATTTCATTCTCATTTTAATTCTAATTTTTATAGTTCTCACCCAAGTTTGTTTGATTTTATAAATATTTTGAAGCAGAAAAATCTTAATCCTCACGAAGAGCGGTCGTGGTCCAACTGATTGGTTGGTTATATGTGGTACGAGCTGATTGGTGTACTTGAAACAGGTACCTGGCCCGTGGTCGAACTGTCAGACTCCAGGAATAATAATCCATCTCTATCGCAATTCTTTGAAATACCGTTCATTATTGTTAACAAAAAAATGGAGATATGTAATAAAACAGATTCAAATGTGAACAGGTACGTTCGTAAAAGAATCTACAGGGTAGAATTAACATTATAAAATTCAGTTTATTGAAAATGATTATGAAGGCACTTCAATAATCATTTAAAATTAATGGTGCCGTGACCTTCTACGACTTTCTACGAAAACTAATTTTAGTTGAAAATAAAGCTAGTAACAAGTCACGCTCTAATTTTTAAAGCGTCCATTTGAAGTTTGTGTATAATTCTAATAATTGATCTTAATACTGTACTATTTTTATTTCACTTTTTATGGTATTACTTTTATTTAAAAAAAAACATAATTTACCTATATACGAGTAGTCTGTACACCAATGTTCTCGAGCAATAAAAAGTCAATTTTTTTAATTACCGGACCCATAGAAATATAAAGCAATACTTGGAAAGTACATACGTCAATTTTAGGAAGCATATATTTCTATATATCGATGCTTTCTTTGTAAAAATTTTATCGTTCCATTTTTGTTAGAAATGAAACAGAGAGGACTGAAAAAGTAAAATCTAGACGAGTTTGTTATACTCCATTCCAAGATAAATATTTCGTTTCATCACCATTATGATTGAATCAAGAGAAAAACCTCCAATAGGCAGTCGTTAATCCAATAACATACTCGATTCTCCGAAAAGATAATGCCTATTACTATGATTATATTTAGATTTGTTATCTGAATTTTTTCGACTACGGATCTGTTACTGTTTACTGTACAATTATTATTTATAAGCTTTTATTAAATACTTAATACTGGACACCGAATCAACGAAATATTGAATACACTTCACCATGAAATTTATTTGGGACTATTCATTATTTTCATTTATGGGAGCGTTTAGCTGCCAATCAAAAAGGAGCGAGTTTAGTTGCAATAATCAGTATTTGAAGTTTTTTAAGTCTACAACGTCCGAACTTATTACTCACGCACTTTATATCTACCCGGTATATAAAATAATTGCCGTTTTTAGAAATGATACTTTCTCTATTATTGTATATCTCTACTAAAATGCACTACAAATTAACAGTAAAATTCCATTGAACTTTCAAACTAATAAACAAGTCTGAACATAGTACAATCCCACACTTAAATTAATGTTCCCAAGAAATGTCTGTACTAATTATCAATTCGCATTCTTATTTTTCTACATAATTTCTAATTCGAATACATCGCGAGCGAAATTTTCAGAAGATTTTATTTTGTACCAAGGTCGATAAAGTTTTACAAAAATATAAATTCATGTGTAAATATACAATTAACGAGAGTATTATTAATAACAACGTCTTAGAAAGCGTTTTTTACAATTGTCAATTTATTCGACACAATATTTAATTATAATGATGGTAGTCATGCTACAATATTGTTCGTACACATGGCTTGTAGCATAATGTGAATGATGACTTATTTTCCTCAGAACAGTGTTATGAACAAGGTACTTTTCTTAAATAACTCCAATATGGTCAAAATCAACACCAATTTTTGGTTCAAGAAACAGAAATTCATGAAAGTGAAGGTGAAATATACAAATTTTGATTGGCTCAGTTTTCATCATGCCCTATAAATGACCAACATCAGTTATAAAACAAATTATAAAGAGGGCTCATTCAAAGGAGATTTGCTCGTTGGGCTATAAGTGGAACGCAGAAACATTTGCGGAAAATGTGGTGACCTGTCATATAAGTAGTTTTGTGATATATACTGGGTGTTTAATTGGGAAAGGGCCTACCTTTAACTACTGTAGATGGGGATCACTTTGGTGCTTCCAAAAACCTACATTGAATGTGTTTTCTGCACTTTATAACCGAGATACTGGGTGTTTTACGAATGTATCCTATTTATTTCGAACCTCATAACTTCCGAGCTACCCTGTATATAATAGTTTCAGAATAGGTACCTACAGCTTTCGAATGTGATAATGGAAAGGAAATGTAAGGAAAGGTAAAATTTTTTTAGAGAAAATTAATTTCTTCCACCTATGTCTACATTCCCAAGATTGAATATAAATCAAACACTTAGGATTTTATACTGGTTGTAGTTTATTTAAATAATATTACCTAATATATCATATACACACAGCTACAGTTCAACGATTTTGAACTTCAAAATTATATCACCTCCAAATTATTTCAGACCTCTCTCTTTTAATCCTTTTGGAATATCCCTATATATAATTTCTGGGATTGATGACTGGGACATTGATGACTAATAATAGAATTATATAGGTAAACCGTTTATGAGATTATTGAAGAAAATATCACTTCATTTAAGTTGAAGGTCATTGTGTAGGGCTATATTCAGACAGGGTAACTAACTAACTTGAAGTTAGTATTCTGTATTCTACTTGGGTAATACTGAATGCTAAATAAAAACACCCAGTGACCTATTGAAGAATATTTGATATTGGCCTCATTTTGACAATGAGTATTCAACAGTCTGATTACCATTGCTTCGATAGGGCCATTTATATAAGTACTACTGTTCATATAAATATTTGAAAGTTAGTAACTTCCTACCTACCTACCTACTTATTGTAAAAGTTTTGTTTTTGTTTACTCAATTCCGCCAAACAATTGGCAACGGCGTATTGTAAAATATATTCTTGCCGTCTAGACGCATATTGCCATTTATGTCACGGTTTCATGTTATGAAATTTGAGGGCGGTGTGGCAGCATTAAAATCAGTTAAGCTCTCACATCAATTTTGTTGAGAATTCTTGTATGATATGCATATGATATCCCTTTTAAAAAACATGCTTTACTTACATTAATAGACTACTGGGTAGGAGATTTGCAATCCTGTGATATCACATTATCTATTGTTTTTGTTTAAACTAATACTTCCATAAATTCATTATTTTTGTTGGTAAAATTTCACCAAGTATAATAAATGTATGAACCAAAAATACAAACAAACACATGAGAAACACAAAAAGAAAATGGCGCACACGCAGTATCGAATTAAACTGTTTTACGTCACAATCAATAACAATTTTGTAACAAAAAAGTTTTTTTCGTGTCAGTCGTTCTCATACAATGTATTCTTAGTATGAATTGTCACTAAAACATGACATGTTTTTATCCAACACAACTAAACTTGATTATCAAAAATCAATAAATAAAACATTCCACAACAGAAATATAAGATATATGACAAAAGTCATTTATTGACTTTATTTGTTAGGGTTGGGGTTGAAATAAAATTCATTTGTTAACGAAACACACACCATTTTAAACGGTTTGATAATGAAAAAAAAATTGTGAGTTCAAACAAATCAATTTTGTGGTTGATAAATTCCTAGGTTCAATGTAGGTATTGTTAAAGAAAAAGTAATAAAGAAACAAAAAGCAGGCATGCACTAGCATATACATAAATAAAATATGAAAAAATTCAAAACATACCATACTCACCATATGAACCATAACCCTGCTGCTGTGGTGGTCCGCCATAGTTATTTCCCCATTGTGGTGGCGGCCCTTGAGGAGCAGGTGGCGCTCCCCAACCTTGGTAAGATCCAGGTCCTGAAGGAGTTCCGTAACTAGCATAACTTTGTTGTTGCGGCGAAGTACCCCAACCTTGATAACTTTGCATCATGTTAGGTCCCATTGGAGCTCCCAAATTCATTGGCGGACCACCCATCTGTCCGTTTGGACCTTGCATGATACCCATGGGTGCTTGTGGTGGTCCCCAGGCGGACGCTGGATCACCTCCCATCTTATTTCCTCCAGATCCATCGCGGGGCTCGGCTTTCTTAATTTCAACCTGCAATATTGGTACATACACATACATTCCTCTGTTTGAATGAATAACATTATATTATATAAAGTGTGTTCATTTGGTACCGGGTTTCTACCTACTACACAAAGGCTCTTTAATGTACCAGGTTAAGAGAGGTAACCCGTTGTCTCTGAACTACTTATATACAGCTTTACAGCTCATTGAAAAAAATCTGTATAACCAACCAACCCTTGCATACTGGAGATTATTTTCAAGTTTTCTACTACAGAACTAGAGAGCATAGTTCGTTATAACAATATAAAAACATCATTTTTCTATAATAAACTGACTCAATAAATATGTTATATCATTGTTACATTTTATCGATTTTATACAAACTAAACATCATCTGAAACTTTTTTGAGAATCTGTAAATGTGATGCTACATTTTTCATTCATCAACTTTTCTACCACACAGATTAAATATCTGCATTGAAAAGGACAGAAAGCATTTTGAGCAGTCAGTCTTAAGGTTACTCTCTACTAGGTCAATGTTAATTTTTGCTGTTTTTGTTAAGTAATCCATTTCCCATTCCCATCTTCGCAGCAGTTTCTTGTATGCAAGTTCGTAATACAGATTTTTTCTCTAAGCTGTACAATAGTTACAATAGAGTTACAGCAGGTTACCTCTTCCAATCAGACACACAGTTCACCACATGAAATCGAAGCCAGTCTTAAAGTTTCCTGCAAATACTCGAGGATACATCAGCGCTGCACACCAATCATGCACTACTAGTTGGTTTCCTTTATATATTCAAGTAAATGTTCGGTATGATCTTTGTGTGTGATTTTTGGGGTGACATTCACTGAGACCTAAAAGATCTATTGTGCCCCATTTTGAATCCATTAATGTTTTCAAAATTAAAACCACAAGATTGACACTAGTTTAAATCCAACTTGTTTCTTAAAACCCTGTAGTAAACCTTTTGTAGACATGTATCACCCAAATGTTTTTTAAATTAGTTATTTTTCAAAATGGGTATGGTGCATTATTTTCAAGTGTACAGGGTTATTTATTATAAATTACCCACACCCTATCATGGTTATTATTACTTCTACAAAAAAAAGTTTCACATAAAAGTTGTTCGGTTACAGCTGAATTTTCTTAATATTCTATCAAAAGTTCAGTAGCGTGCGTATTTAACGGGATACAAAAATTAATATTTCTTTTTTAAATGGATCACCCTCTATATTTTCACATTTTTGGAATGGACTTTTTTTTCTGATTTCAAAAATATATAATATGTTACCCCTACCTTGTACCGTTTTTGAGTTATGAAATGTTGAAAATCTGAGTTTAAGTAATTACTGAAAATATGAAAAAGATAATTCATTAAAATAAGCTATGGAAATGACAACTCTAATTACTTTATATGAAAAGTGTCAATTATCAAACATATTAGCTGTCATTTTCATAGCTCACTTTAAAAAATTATCTTTTTCATATTAACAGTAATTACTAAAACTCAGATTTTCAACATTTCATAACTCAAAAACGGTACAATGTAGGGGTAACATATTATATATTTTTGAGATCAGAAAAAAAAGTCCATTCCAAAAATGTGAAAATATACAGGGTGTCCCATTTAAAAACGAACTATTATTTTTTGTATCCCCTTAAATACGCACGCTACTGAACTTTTGATAGAATGTTAAGAAAATTCAGCTGTAACCAAACAACTTTTATGCAAGACTTTTTTTTTCTAGAAGTGATAATAACGATGATAGGGGGTGGGTAATTTATAATGAATAACCCTGTATGTGGCAATATTTTCAAGATGTTTAGAAGACAGCGTAAAAAGGAAATAAAGAAATTATCAGTGATATGAAACAGGATAAAACAGCAGCAACCTTTTTTTGAATGTCCATAGAACACTTGAAGGACATTTGTGTCAGATGCTATGAATTTATGGAACGAATATCATCAAGTTAAAAAAGAACCTTGTATTATTATTGAATATATTTATTTCATGTCTCAACGGTCAAATAAGCAAATACAGAAACTCGCACATTATTGTGTTAATGCCACACACCTATTCCAGGGATACCAAGTTGAGAGCAGAATTAATGAGGGAAAATAACCTGAGTATTGATTTTAATTGTTATCTACTTGGGTAATACTGAATGCTCCTTGAAAAAAAACACCCAGTGACCTATTGTAGATACTTTTATGTTGGCCTCAGTTTTGACTATTTACATTTCAAATAAAGGAAAAGAATAGCTTCGATATGGGCCCAGAATATTAATATGTAAAGTAATTAGAAAACATCACCTTGAGAATAAAAAAAACTATGATACACATCAATATTTTGTTAATTTTGTAACAAAATGGAAATGTAAGGCTTCAATGAATATTTAAAAAAACATGATTAGTCTTATTCAACATAAATATGCATTGTACAAGAATTCATTCAAATTACTTACTTGTTTTCCATTTAAATTAACAAAATGTTCAGAGACACATCTATCCACAGCTTCCTCATCTTCAAATGACAAAAAACCAAATCCTATAATAAAAAACATTTATAAATAACAAACAAAATTATTTGTTACTTCTTTTTACCTCTCGATTTTTTCTTTTCTTGGTCATACATGATCACTACTTCCATTACCTTCCCAAATCGTGTAAAAAAACTTCTGAGATCTGTTTCAGTTACATTTGATGGTAAGCCTCCCAAAAATACTTTGGGATAACCTCCTCCTTTTTTAGGCTTCTGTAATGTTCTTGGGTTGCAAGGTTTAGGATCAATTGTTCTGAGAACAAAATAAGAATGTGTAAAAACTTGATTATGTAGCAAATATTAATGAAAAATTAAGCTGGATATTGGACATTGGCCATATGATATAAAAAAATTGAATTTATAATTCTAAAAACAAGAACTAAACTGTTTGTATTAGAACAATTTGTATTCTACTTGGGTAATACTGTTGCAATTATTGATGTAAGCACCCAGTGACCTATTGTAGAATATTTTATATTGGCCTCTCTATTGACTATACATTTCATAATACAAAAAAGCATAGCTTCGATAAGGGCCCAGATAAAACAAGTTAACTATCTTGTGATTCGAGTTAACAAAAAAATAATTTAATATACTTTACACACCTTCCATCTAGTGTATGTGGTCCATTTTGCAAAACTACATTTACATTAGCAGGATCAGCAAATGTGACAAAACCAAATCCTCTTGACCTTCCAGATTCGGCGTTCTTCATAACAACACAGTCAATTACTTCTCCATATCGAGAGAAGTATCTTTGTAAGTTATCCTGGGTTGTCTCCCAGGATAATCCTCCAACAAAGAGCTTGCTGAAAAAATAAATATATACAACACATATTCTTCACATATTATACCTACATATATAAAAGAAATAATTGGGGTAAAAGAAACAAAACCAAAACTGATAAATCATAGGTAATATGTACATACATTATTCTCAAAGAATAAAGAAATCTTAAAACTGGATTTATCAACTAGATTATTAAGTAGTAACAATAATCAATTAGGAGGCAATGCAAGTTCAATTAATCAAATAGAATGTTCTGTAAATATGAAATATCAACTTAACAATATGAAGACATCTGTAGGTATAAAACACCCAATTGGAATGTCTCAGAAATCCAAAGAGCAAAGAAAAAATGTATGAAACATTTATGAATGTCAAAATGAACAATTTCCTGCAAAACCTTCAACTTACCAAACATCGAAAAGACAATGAAATTGTAGAAATATGTTCAAGAAACATTTCTGGCCGTAACTAGAAACAACATTATCCTAATATTAACATTGTGTTTTGGCTCTTTGGCATCTACCAAAATTATAAAGGATGTTTAAAAAATGAATAAGGCTGTATTCTACTTGGGTAATACTGAATGCTAAATAAAAACACCCAGTGACCTATTGAAGAATATTTGATATTGGCCTCATTTTGACAATGAGTATTCAACAGTCTGATTACCATTGCTTCGATAGGGCCATTTATATAAGTACTACTGTTCATATGAATATTTGAAAACTACTGAATAGTACCTAATTGCATATTTTCTAATATGCAGAAATTTCTTCATTTCTAAATAAAAACCTTTATAATTTATTAAACTATCAATTAAATAATGAAATGTACAGCACAATTAAAAGTATTGCAATCAACAACTTCAGCACTTCACCATTGGCTAAATCTTATAGAAATACCTGGACTCTGTGAAGTTCCATAAAAATAGCAAAACCTCTAAAATTTTCTTTTAAATTTGTGAATTACGACTTCAGGCCTATAATATTACCTGCTTAGAAAGTAAAGTGAAAGTATATCATTTTAATTATAAAATGATTATTTAAAAAATGTTGAGGCAACTAGAAACAAATTCGTATTTTCAATATCAACAATATTTTCAAGATAATCAATATTATTCATACCATGAATTTACATTAATTTTAACGACATTGTGACAGAACGTTTCCTATTTGAGATAACATTTTTGGCAACTAAACAACGTGGCGGAAAATAGGTACTTACTATGTAGAGCGTTAAAAATTCACCAAAATTATAAGTCATGATAACTATTACTTATTGATAATTAAAAATTAGGCAACGGAAGTAAAATGATTATTTAGAAACAATACTCGTATCAAGGGATAAGTGACATAACCTACCTTTAGAGAAACAATTTGTAAATACTTTCTTGCAACATTAAGTGAATTGTAATATTTACAAATTATTTTTCGTATATTCAAATTATAGTTAGGTAAAAGCTAATAAAAAGTACAAATATTTGATAAAAAGGAACGGTTATTTACTATTCATGAAAATCTAGGCACTGGTTCGGGGTCGGTGAACGCTAGCAGCATTTTGATAGATGAACACAACATTCACGATATATTTTGGGCAACGGGAATATAAACGTACAGTAGTAATTATCATGTATCTAAATTATGAAAAAGAAGTTACCACGGTTCAATAATTATTGGGAAAATATGTTTAAATTGTAGAAGCACACGCTGTGACCTAATAAGCATAGTACTTAAAACGTTGGTATAAATATATAAATACCCTTTCTCGTCATCATCCATAATTTCCTGTTTAAGTCGCAACATTCTCATGCTACTTTTCACACAGATTTTAAAACACTTCTACTACTTTATTTCAATCCAGCCGGTTGCACTCGCCACTCACCAACTACAAGCTACCATACTACAATGGCAGCTTCAGAACTTCCGTCAATTTTACGTAAATGTAATTTTAAGCGCCACCGCTACGCATGTTGTTTAAAAAATTATTTTCAAAAATACATACCCGTACTCGTACTCTTCCATTATAATTAAGACTTCTTACACTAAACTTAAAATTAATTTAAATCTAACGTTAAGTAAGAACTATCCTAATTAACAACTACGATAGGAATACAATACACACCACAAACATCATGACATGCGAAGTGGGGTAGGGGAATAGGGGAAAGAACTACCATTTTAGAAATTGACGCACTGTTGCCAAATTCTATGTTGGGTATCTGAAATAAGAGTATATCTATCTTTATCTGCTTCATTGAAATGTGAAAACTTGGTCCTTTTTTATTATAATCAACTAAAGCTGATTTCACAGTGAAATATTTTCATTTAGCGTGACAAATTAAAAGCTTATGACATATATAAACAATAAATAAATATTTCCGTCGACAGCGTATTAACATATGCTATTAACGTTCTCAAAATTAGACAAAATTTCACATTGATGACTCCCATTGATGCATGATTACGATTTTCTGCAGCAGTTATCGGTGGTGTAGGCAACCAAACATACTATAACGTCTTTAAAAAATGAATCTTAGTATAGAATACTTCTAGTTTTTGACTTGCATATCGTTTTTATTTTATTTTTCTACAAAATTATAATAATATTATTAGTGTTGAAACGATGAAACATCCAAAATATAATGTAAGAAAAACGAAAACAGTGACATTTGAACTGGCGACCTTCTCTGTGACATTTCAATGTCATTATTTATTTTTGACAATACTTATGAAACAAATAAATATTTTTATTTCTTAAATATCCAGAGAGAAGAATAGAACTTATACAGTGAGTTAAATTATCTCGATTGTTAATAGCCCTCATTAATACACTTGTTGGTTAATAAATAACTATTAGATTTTGAATTTACAATTTTTTAG